>JABEVN020000212.1:0-49937 GCA_013146195.2 Codonopsis lanceolata | reverse complement strand
GACTTCCTATGAATATCCCCTCTCGACCCTATCGAAAAACCTTAAATGGTTATTTTGTGCTTAAGGGGAGATTGAAGCCTATCTTATGTTTCTGAGCCACGGATGAGACGAGAATGGGAAAAAGATGCCTGGTTGGGAAATCTTTGATGATGTCGGCATTATCTCGGATGATATGGAACAAGTTACCACAGACCCGTAGCACCAATTATAAGGCATCACCATTGAAAATGCTTGGTCTATAGACCAAGATGATTATCTGCTTGGCCACGCTAGATGATGGGTCTAGGAGGCGACTTTGGGTATGATAGGCGGAGGCAGCGATTATGAAAAGCTCCTGCGAGTTCGAGTCTATTTCTAATAAGCCTCTGCGGAATTGGTATACTACCGGTCCGCTCTTAACACCTGAGACACAGTAGGCCGCCGGATACACTATCCCCAATCCTTTTCTAGCTTTACGGATTGGTCATCTACCAATCCGCTACCAATAATTGAGGACCTCAAACCCCGGGTCCTCAACAATGTAATAACCCACACGTACAATGTGCTTTTAATAATAATATGGATGTCTTTGCTTATTCCTTAGTTGCACCTAATTTAAAAGACACATTAAATAATAATCATGATAATGAGTCATTTAATAAAATGGACCCAAAAGATAAAATTATACGCTTGAGCTTGCAAAGTCGGTCGAGTACGAGGAGCAGAGCCAACTCATCGGCAAATCTGAAGACACATCCACCATCAACACTGGGGAAATTTGGACCATGAAATCAAAGAAATCGAGAATCGGCGGTTACCTCCAAGGTCGAGAAAGAAAGGCACTCATTGATCTCCTTAAAGAATACGTAGACATCTTTGCTTGGTCCTATGAAGATATGCCGGCCTAGATCCGGCATAGTCGAGCACCGGATTCCCACATGCAGGATGCTCGCCCGGTCAAACAAAAGCTCCGCGCATCAAGCGAGAATGGTCACTACAAGTCAAAGAAGAAATCATAAAGCATTTTGGCGTCAACTTCATCAGGGTAGTTGAATACCCGACAGGCATCAATATAGTGACCGTTCCAAGCCCACGGGAAAGTCGAGAATCGTGTAGACTTAGCGACCTCAACAAGCGTCGCCCAAAGATGACTTCCCTACGCTGACATTGACATTGTGGTAGATGCCGTCGCGACTCACAAAGTCCGATCCTTCGTCGGATGGCATCTTTGGGCTACAACCAAATCAAAATGGCGAGAAGACCGAGGAGAAGACTTCATTCACTACTCCTTGGGAACTTCTTTATAATGTCATGCCATTTGGATTAAGAATCTGAGACCACTTACGGAGCTGCCACCACCCTCTTCCATGACATGATCCACAAAGAGATGGAGGTCTATGTCGATGATATGATCGTGCATTCAGCGGCGCTATGGTGCTCACATTAAAGATCTTCGAAGTTCTTGAAAGACTCGAAAGCACCGGATGAAGCTTAACCCCACCAAATGCACATTTGGGGTTACGAGAGGCAAAGTCACAGGATTTCTAATGGCGAGCAAGGCATCGAGATCGAGCCGGCAAAAGTCAAAGCCATCTGGAAATGCCACGGCCAAAACTCCCAGCAGTAAAAGGCTTCCTAGGCGGGTTGCGATACATCGGCCGTTTCATCAGACGGTGACTACCACTGTGAGCCCTCTTTAAACTCCTCAAAAGAATCTTGATCAAGTGCGGGCGAAGTGCCGGCTAGCCGAGAAAATAAAAGCCTACCTTACCAATCCCCACGTGCTAGCTCCACCTCATACCCGTAAACCTCTCCTCATATACTTAACCGTCACGGACACATCGGTGGGGGCTATGCTCGCCCGGGAGAAAGAAGATTCCTACATTGAAAAGCGCCATATATTTCATAAGTAGGAAGCTCTGAGGAAGCGAGCTAAACTATTCGGCCTTGGAAAAAAGGCTGCAGGCCTAGTGCGGGCCACTCGGAGGCTCAAACCTATCTCGAGGAAGGTCCATCAAGCTCGTATCCGGGATGGACCCTATCAAATACATCTTCGGTAAGCCATCAGCATCCGTCCAGACTAGCCAAGTGGTCTTTTCTTCTAAATGAGTTTGACATAACCTATGTCACTCTCAAGTCTATCAAAGGGCGTCATTGCGGACCACTTAGGCGATCTACCTCACGAGGCCGAAGATGCAAGCGAGCTGGTTTCCCAGACGAAGGTATCACGGAAATCAGCGACCGGGACACTGTTGGCAAATGTTCTTTGCGAACCGCAAACAAAGAGGCTTTGGCATAGGAAGTCTTGTTGTCGATCCTGTGACTCTCATACTCCGGCTATAAAGGGTGGAGTTCGAATGTTCAAATAATACGGCGGAAGTATGAAGCTGTATTCTTTGGCTTAGAAGCTCTCAAGGGGAGCTAAAGATCTCGAAGTCTACGGAGACTCGGCCCTGATTATAAATCAAGTCGAAGGAAGGTGGAAGACCCAGGATCCTCGGCTGCAACTCTATCATGCCAAGCTAATAACAGTTGCCGCCCGATTTGGTTCTATCTCGTTCCATTACCTGCCACGAGATAGAAATCAATTCGCTGATGCTCTGGCCACTCTGGCATCACTAGTCGATTCAGTGAAACTAAAGTCCGACCATTCATAGTCGGGAAAAAGGTCACTCCGGCATCTTGTTTCAAAATCAACCCACGAAGCGGATCACGAGCCACGGTATCGCGACATCTTAAATCTGCTCCAGAAAAATCTTTATCCCCCTGGGTTAGACAAAAGAGGAAGAGTCTCCTTGAGAAGATGGGCCTCCCAGTTCGTACTCAGCGGTGGCAGCCTGTATAAGAGGCACTATCAAGGCCTCAACTTACTATGTGTCGATCAGGCTAAAGCTGAGCAAATTATGGATCAACTGCATGGTGGTACTGTGGGCCCCATGAGCGACCATATGCTATCAAAGAAAGTCATTCGACAGGGTACTATTAGATGCGCTCGGCGGCGTATTCGGTGGAGTGCGACATTGCGACAAATGTCAGCGCTTTGCCAATCTGACATGTGCCCCCACGTCTATACAACTCCACAGCCCCCTGGCCCTTCTCAACATGGGGTATCGACGTCATAGGCCAAATTCACCCGAAGGGATCTAATGGCCATGAATATGTCTTAGTAGCCGTCGATTACTTCACAAAGTGGGTAGAAGCTTCTTCCTACAAGGTCTTAAACGCCCGGAAGGTATCTGAATTCATTAAAGCCAATATCATATACCGTTACGGGGTACCTTTCGAAATCATCTCCGACAACGGCTCTCATTTTGAAGGGGACGTCAACCGTCTGTTGGATGAGTTCAAAATCCGAGAGACACAAATCCTCCCCTAGGCCACAAGCTAATGGTGCCGTTAGGCGACCAATAAAACCTCGAGAACATCATCGGAAAAATGGGCGTCTGAGGAAGAGGCGGCGGAAAAATTGCCACTAGCCCTGCAGGGGCTACCTGCCGTCGATCCGCACACCAGGGCTACCCCTTACTCTTTAGCATATGGCATGGGCGGTACTACCATAGAGGTGGAAGTTCCATCATTGAGAGTGATGATGGAAGCGATATATCGAAAGTGGTCAAAGGCGGTCTGAAGCGGCCCTACGATTGATGAGCAACGCCTCTAGCCTTGGAGCATACCGGGCATATCAAAGGCGTATCGCCCAGAGCCTTCAACAAGAAAGTCAAAGGCCGAGATATTCAAGTCGGAGACCGGTGCTTCGAGAAAAACCCCCTAGTTATGTTGATACTAGGGGAAAATGGAAGTCTCCCTGGATGGGACCATACATCGTTAAGGAGATCCGGTCAGGAGGTGCCGTATTTCTCACAAACCAAGACGGAGAAGATCTTGTCCAGCCTTTCAACCTCGACAAACTCAAAAGGTACTACGCCTGAGCCATCTGTCGGTGATGCTTCCCTCTCGGCCAGGCTGAAAACCGAAAGGCGGTCTAGGCAAAAGTTAGGGCATAAAAAAATAATAAAAAAAAAAAAAAAAAAAAAAAGCTCGCTAATTTGAAAACCGAAAGGCGGTCTAGGCAAAAATTAGAGCATATATAAAAAAAAAAAAAAAAAGCTCGCTAGGTTGAAAACCGAAAGAAAGGCGGCCTAGGCAAAAGTTAGAGCACAAAAAAAATGAAAATAAAAAAAAAATAAAAAGGAGAGGGAAAGCATTATTTGAAGCCATCAGCGTACTACCTCCGGTCTTCCACACATCAGAGACTCGGCTGACAAAAGAGAAAAACCACGACAAAGCAGCTCACATTAAAACATTAAAATATAAATTTTACGGGTCCTAAGGTGCAACTTAGGAATACTTATTAAGACATTTATGTTATACATTACTTGCATTCGTACATATCTATATCTTGCCTATACCCCGTTGTTTTCCCGAAACTATCCTTCATTTGCGGCTTAAGCCGGGCGATCCATCAATATGCGTGGCACCCGCGGCGGTCCATATACTTCTTCGCAAGGCTCGAGAAAAAGCTCGATCTCATCGGGATGAGAAACACGAGAAATATCCGCGCCCTATTCATCATCTCGTTGCCATTGTCTGAAGCTTGACTCGATGACTTGGATCCAGATCATTCACCGCCTGTCGATTATGAAGAAAATGCGAGGAATTGCGAGAATAGCCATATGTCAAGTATAGCCACAACAATTATATGGCCAAGCAAGGTGTGTCTTCTCCTTTCCCGCATATACTCATAAAAAAAAAAAGAGAAAAAAAAGAGAGAAGCCCGCTCGAGCCCGAAAGTATACCCCTTTAAGACTCATTTACGAAATCTGACGTGCGTTACCCATTAGGTCGGTATAGCTTTGCTTTGTGCGTGTGTTTTGAGTGCTGCGTGTTTTATTTCATTTTACATCATATAAAATTAGACTGCATTGTAAATATTTGTACAGGTTTTCACAAAAAAAAAAAAAACAAAAAAAAACAAAAAACAAAAATGAAAAAAAAAAAAACAAAAAAAAATCGGAAAAGGGGAAGATGTATGTACAAGAAGAGAAAGTTTTTCAGGTACATGCAACAAGGAAAATGCGGCGGCAGAAGAAGAAATTTTCGACTGAAGCTAGAAGATGGAGCGAAAAGAAAACAACAGCAAAGAAAAGACGACATCAGCTGATACCAAAAGATGCTACAGCAAGAAAAAAAGAAAGCTTCTGGCCAAGGTTAGAAGGAGCAACAAGAACAAATGCAGCAGCATCAAGAAAATTTTCCAGCTAAAGCCGAAAACAAAGTGGGACAAGGGAAAAGACTTTCAGCGAAGGCGGAACGATGATAAAAAGAAAAATCCCAGCGGATCAAAAAAAAAAAATCGAAAGAAAATCAAAAGAAAAAAAAAGAGCAAGCAAGAATAAAATCCCGGCATCGGTAGAACTACGTTTGGTCGATTCATGAAAGGATACGTAGGCAGCCTACATCAGTAGGTCCGACCATCACAATCATAAAACAGAAAAAAATTCCCCAGCGAAGAGTGGCAAAAATGTCAGAACCAGCCGAATCTGCGGCAGCCACCCGGACGCAAAAAGGTAAGTCAGGTATAGTATTCCTACCCTGACTCCAGAATAGTTCTTTTTAAAAAAAAAATTTGAAAAAAAATGATTTTATTTTCAAATAAAAGAAAAACTCTTTTTGAGTTTTGATTTCAAAAAAAAAAAAAAAAAAAGAGGAATATTTCAAAAACACAAAAAAAGAGGAATAAAGAAAAAACAAAAAAATGGAAGGAAAAAGAATGTTTTCCACTGCACAATTTTCGGAAATACTTGAAGAATGATCAATTCGTCGTGTTCGGCGACAGATCTTTAGTCAAGCACAATTTTCTGATATCTGAAAATTTTCGAGTTATGTCTGGAAACAAGACAGCGATCAAGGCCCAGACATACCTAGAAAGTTTTCTTAACACATTTCAATGCCAAGGTATTGACCGGTTGAAATTGTGGTAACAGATTTGCAATGCTCGACAACGGATCTTTAGTCAAACACAATTTTCTGATATTTGAAAGTTTTCGGATTATGTCTGGAAACAAGACAGCGATCAAGGCCCAGACATAATTAGAAAATTTTTCTTAACACATTTCAATGCCAAGGTATTGACCGGTTGAAAGGTGGTAACAGAAAAACATTCAAATCTTCATACCGTATTTGACAACGGTTTCGGACCGGAAGAATACGGCTTTTTTCGAAACACAAAAATCTTTTTCCATTGTAGTTTAAGGTTTTGGCCTGAACTACGCTTGGTCTGATTCCTTGAAAAAGGATACGTAGGCAGCCTACATCAGTAGGTCCGACCATTGCAACATAAAAATATTTTCTTGTCTCGAATTTGGGAGTCTATCTTTTCAACGATGTTCGTTTACTCAGTAAGCTTCGGGTTACCCGTAAACTCCATCGTTGAGGGGCTCTGTAGACACCCCAAATTCGTACCCCTGTTTTATGCTGTCTAATAAATGTTGCAAAATAGACTACTAATTATCTTTTGTATGTTTCAGGAATAAAGAAAAAAAAAACGAAAAAGCAAAAAAAAAAAAGAAAAGAATAAAACAAAAATGAAAAAAAAAGAAAACAAATCAAAAAACAAAAGAAAATCAAAAAAAAAACAAAAAAAAAGAAAAAAAAAAAAGAAAAAAAAAAAGAAACAAAAGAAAAACAAAAAGAAAGAAACAAAAGAAAAACAAAAAAAAAAAACCAAAAGAAACGAAAACCAAAACCAAAAGAAAACAAAAAGAAAAAAAAAAAAAAAAAGAAAAAGAAAAGAAAGTAAATGCAGCCGCCGGTTCCCCCTCCCCCCATTTCCTTACCCACTAATTAAATCCCCACTATATATATCCCCTCACAATCAATCTCTCACTCTTAGTTCCCGAATCCCTCTCCCTCATTTTCCCTCACCAGCGCCCTCTCTCTCTCAATTTCTTTCCAGCCGGCCCACACCCACGATCTACTCCCCCTCTCTCGCACATATACTCTCTCCAGCCCCACTCACTCGCACACACTCACATATACTCCCTCAAACCCGGCAGCTCCACTCACACACACAGCGCACACACACACAATAAATACAAACACGCACACACAAAAATACACATAAATATATACCCTGCCGTTACTCTGCCCGAGTAACGAGCTAAAAAAGTCAAAACTTAAGTCTAGGTTCCGCCCAATCGAAAAGGCCAAAACCAACCAAAATAAAGCTGTCACTCTGCCCGAGTTGACTAGCCCCAGTCTCAAATCCAGTTCAAATCCAGTTCAATTCCAGTCCAGTTCAATTCAAAACAAAAAAAAGACTCCCTCTCCCGCAGAGGACAGAGCGAGCACACCACCGCTCTAAAAGGTAATACCTTTAAGGGCGTATTTTTATTTCATTTATATTTTTTTTTCTTTTTATTTATTTTCAAAAGTTGTATTTTAAATCCGCACAATGTAGCCAATATAAGCCGTTGTCTTTGCCCGGATTAGATTAGGAAAAATTATGTAAAAGAGCCGTTATAATGGCCAAATATTCTTAAATGTGTTTGTAATTATTGGAAGGAGGCGGCTGCGAGTCCGTAAATAATGTAGCCACGAATGTATCTGTTTAATTTTCCCTTGTCAAAATAAGACCTTATTTATTTGCTAGATTAATATAACAATGAGCATATTTCAGCCAAAAACGCTTTGAGACCGAAAGGGCGAGTTGGGTGCCTAGCACCTTCCCAACTCGTAACTTAGCCCCCGAACCCGTTTTCTAAAATCTCTGGTTTTCTCTTCTGGTTTTCCTTTATTTTTGCCTTAAAATAAAGGTGGCGACTCTAAAACTTTCAGATCCGGTGGGGCAACGCAACATTCCCTCTTTGCACTTTCTGTTCTCCCTAAAAAGGGAGATACGGGAATGGAGGGGTGATGTATTCCCATATCCCGGTATCCCCTAAACAAGGGATAACTTGATGCGGGGAAACCCATAGCTCCCATAGCGATCGATTGGGCCATAAGGCCATTTTAATAAATCCATAAGTGGGGCGTCGCAATATCTTTTCTTGCACTTCTCTATTATCCCCTGACAGAAAAAAGGGGAGAATGAGAATGGAAAGGTAATGCATTCCCATATCCTGTTATCCACGAAATAAGGGATAACCTGACATGTGGAAACCTTTAGTTCCCATTTTGGATACAAAATCCACTCAAGGCAACCGAGGCACATTCCAACGTGCTAATATAGACAAAGACTCCTCTCGCACTTTGGATTTCGCCTTCCCCTAAACAAGGGAGGGTGGAACGAGAGCAAGTGGTGTCCTCGATCCGCCGCGCGCGCACCCCTATCCAGGCGCGCGGGCTGGTCGCACCCGAACCTCACAGGTAGTAGACGTAGCAGTTTTACTGTGAACCATTTCAATTGATTTGTAAGTTATTATCTCTACTCTTGCAAATTGACCTAACACTTAAGAAGTTTTCAATTGCTTAAGTGTCAGCCAGTTACTCATATAATTGTTTACTTAGTTGTTCTGGTAAATTGTTTTTCAGTTTCCTTCTTGTATTCAGTGATCTACCTTAAAAGCAAATTTCGTAGAAAAACAGTTGTGTCAGCCAGCTGACCAACTTTCATCAGCTTGAGTTATTCCAAAAGCTTCAGCCAGCTGACCAATATCAACTGACTGACAAAACTAATTTTTCGCTGCCAATTTATAAAGTTTTACAAATCAACCCTCAAAGTTTTAAAAAGGCTATTCAGCCCCCCTCTAGCCTTGTCTGTTGCCAACTGGACTTACAGAACTTGACCCTCACCTAACCCCACCTCCTCACTCCAATTCCTCATCTACCCATACCTTTCCTACACCCGACTCTTCTTCCTCCAACTCATCCACTCCACCCCTCCAGCAGCCCTTCCGCCCTGTCACCTCTGCTGACGCCACCTCATCTGTCGGCATTGAGCACATACACATTGGTCTCGACCCCTCTCCATCCCAACCAGCCAACTCAGAGATCCTAAGCCGCCTGGACGCTATTTACAACAGACTGGGAGAACCTACCAGTATGGCAGTATCTCCACAACCAATGTTGAACTTGCAACTGCAACGTCCAAGGCAGTCGACAGAAATGCCACCATCCTTCGTCAATTTCAAGAGGATATGTGGACCAGGTCTGGAGAAATGCGACACGAGTCCATTGACCTCAAAATCAACATAGAAGCTCAGCGCAAAGAATGCGTCAGACTCTGCTCTACTCTCTTCTGGTAGCTCTTCCACAGCATAACTTTTCATCTGGGTAACAGACGCCCTCCTATTCTGGAACTCAACGATCTCGCTCTCAATGTTTCCCATGATCGTATCAATGTTGAGCGTGAACGTGATCTGGCCATCACGGAGGAGAGACAATTAAGGTCTATGAACCAAACTCTAATATAGGAGAACAGCTGACTACATGAAGAACTCGACTACCGTTCTCGCTCCACTAGACAACCAACCTCTGCCGATGATGAATACACCAGAAGAGTTGAAGAACTTGAACGCCTACGCAGAGAAAGAGAAGCATCTGACAGAGCAGACAAAGGAAAAGGGAAAAAGCCGTGGTAGCTCTTATATTTTTCTATCCCTAATCCTTTATACCTATCTAAGTTTTTGAAAACTATGTACAATTAAACTTCTCGTTTGAAATACGGAAGCTTATGATTTTCAAAAATTGTCTACTGTTTAAATTCCTGCTACTTTAATTCATATATCTGCTTAGAATTTAAACATTCAGTTTAAATCTATTTTGAACTGTTTATTACTAATCCTTGTGTTGTTCCTTCATCTCTTCTGTTTGTAAGCACTTAGATTAGTTGTTACACTTGAGGTGTTTTCTTTTTGATAGAGGCATGTCTGCAATTATAAAACTAAAACATTTTCTGACATGCTATTATATATCTTCAAGCTTTCATATCCAACATTTGTAAGTAATGATGACCAGATGTAAATAGGAGGAGATTGTTGTTTCTCATTGTATCTTGATTTGCATGTGTTCATTCATTACATTAGGTTCTATGCTTAGTGGCTAATTGGGCTGCGTACCAGTTAGCGTGGCAACTGTGTATAGAACGTTGACTTATAATAGTTTTTCTAGACTTCACAGGTTCAGCGGAAGACTTGGCTAAAGGCTTCACCGGAAGACTTCAAACAGTCTCCAGTGGCAGACCTTGTCTGCATCAGGAAAGTGATCGATGTATTTTATACGTCGATTTTATATACTTCTATTACTTAAATTATGCTATTTCACGAGTCTTTTGAGTACTAATATATGTTTTCGGTGAGTTTTGTAAGTTTCGTGATTATTGTGAAAATACGCGAAACTCCGTGGTTTTAAGTGCAAATTACAAGGAAGAGAAAAATTGAAGAAAAATAAAGATCGCACACGGACACCTTGCGGACGCAGGTGCCTCGCACCTGCGACCGCAAGGTAGGCGATAGGCCCCGAAGTCGCAGAATCAAAGAATCAAAGCCACCACATGGAGACCTTGCGGACGCAAGGTATCCAAAGACCTGACCGCAAGGTAGGCGGAATCGCGACCTTTTCGGATTTTCACACTCATTCGATCCAATCACAACTCCCGAGTATATATAGAAGTCAGATGCCGAGCCTAAGAATAAGGAGGACGGCTGGAAGCTCTCTTTACATAGATTTTAGGTAGTTTTAGATTGTATAACATAGTTAGGTTTTGTAATTTCAAGTATTGAAGATCAAATCATGTCTCCCATCATCTCCATGTGCTGTTCATCGTCTATGATGAACGAATTCATCCCTAATCTAGGAGGTGGGAGGTAACTTGTATCGAATTTATGTTTTGATTCATATATATATGTTTATTCAATGCTTGTTGATTGTGTTGTTTATCAATCCCTATATTATTTTGCTTTGAATAAATGAATGTAATCGCAAATAATAAAGGCTTAGAGGTGCGGATAACCTGCATGACCAAGTGCATATGTCGCATTACATCGCTCACCAACACAATAAATTGGACCTATCGAAGCACGAGAGTGATAAGTTAGGACCGTGTTCTTACATGATCTAGGTGACAGATAGATCATAAATCTAGGTGACAACTAGATTGATAGTTCTGTGCTTAGGATATGGAATGGGTGAATTTTTGGGATGGAGGTGAACCAATTGTTCAACGACTATATCTATTTTTAGTGAACGAACCCAAGACATTGAATGACATTATTATGAATTGAACATAAAGGAGATATAAGTGAAACCCGTAATCCTAGATTTCCACTCACCATAAGATCTTCATATCTGTTATTACTGTCTAATTAGTTAAACATCTATAACTAGTAAATTAGAGTAGAATTAAACATAAAAACCTCCCTTAGATTAATAAATTGCTATCTATAATCGCACTGTTCGTGATCATTTGTCTCTGTGGGTTCGACCCTTGCTTCCGAGTCTATTCTATAATAGTCTTGTACACTTGCAAGGAAATAGATAAATAAAACATCGATCAAGTTTTTGGCGCCGTTGGGACAAGCTAGTTCACGTAGTTAGTTTGTAGGTAGCGTAGTTTTTAATTTAATTTAGTTTTTAGTTTAATTTTCTGTTTTTATAAAAAAATAAAAATACAAAAAGATTTTATTTTATTTTAATAGTTATTTGTTTTTAAATTGCTTTAATTTATTTGCATGCAAGGTCGTAGATCTTTAAATCCTGAATTGGTAGACTTAGATCAAGATATAAATATTGTTAAAAGATACCAAAGATATTTTGAAAATCTAGCTTTCGAGCCTGATAATCAAGACCAACTAAATCAAGAGGATCCTCTGGTTGATCCTACAATGGAAGAAAATAACAATATTCGTAATCCTGAAAACCTAGTTGACCCAGTCAATAGGAATCAAAGACAAGAAGAGCCTGCAAGAAGAAATATGGAAGTAGTGGTAAATCAAAGAACTATTAATGACTTTAGTAGACCTTCTTTAAATGTGGTGACATCATGTCTAGTCTTGCCAGATGCTGTTAGGAATTTTGAGCTAAAAGGACATTATTTTAATGCCATACCATCTTTTCATGGGATGCCCCATGAAGATCCTGTCAGTTTCTTAAGAGAATATGAATACATGATGAGTACTTTTCCTTTAGGAGGGTTGACTGAAGATCAAATTAAAATGAAATACTTTCCAAGTGCATTAAAAGAATTGGCAAAGAGATGGTTTATGAACCTAACACCAAACAGTGTTTTTACTTGGGCACAATTATATGATTTGTTTATGAGCAAATTTTACAAACATGCATCTCTTACAGAGTATAGAAAACAAATCATGTCATTCCAAAATGAACTGTGAAACATTCCATGAGTCATGGGATAGATTTAAAAATCTGCTTATTATGTGTCCTCATCATAATTTGGCTCAACATGTGTTAGTGCTTCAATTTTATCATGGTCTTTCGCCAGGTTTACAAACTATGGTTGATAGTGCAGCTGGTGGTTCTATTAATAGAATGACACCAGAAGCACTAGAAGAATTATTTGAGATGCTAAGTATTAATTCCCAACGAGTAAAAGTGCTAGAGGTAAAAATAGGAGCCTATATCAATTGCAAGATAATTCAAATACACAAGCTCAATTTGAAAATTGGCAAATTCAAGAAGCATGTGCTCTATGTGGATTATATTCTCATGCTACTAATTTTTGTCCGTCAAGTGCTATGTATTCTGAACAGGCTAATGCTATGAATATGTATCCTCAAAGGCCAAGGAATGATCCCTATTCAAATACATATAATCCTGGTTGGAGGAATCATCCTAACTTTTCTTGGGGAGGAAATAAGCCTTTGCAACCTCAACCACCACAACCTCCACAGTTGCCAAATCAAAATCAATTGAGAATTGAAGAAGTTCCCAAGCAAGAAGTAGCTAGTAAAGGTCAAGCAGCTTTGATGAAGTACATGCTTGAAGAAATTGAAAATCAAGAAACATATTGAAAGTTCAAGCAAATAAAAGAGAAGAAGGGAAGTTCCCTAGTCAAAGCGAGCAAGCTAAGTCAATCACCGTCTGCTTGAAGTGGTAAGGTGATAGGTGAAGAGGTAAGTGATCCTGATCCTTCTTCTAATATGCATGCTACAGTAGAAAATTCTGAAAAAGTAATAGAGAAAGAAATTGAAAAAGATAGTGATAAAGTGATCGATTATTTAAGTAATCAAGAGGTAGAAAAAGAAAAAGAAGTAGAAGTAAAGTTAGATGTTCCAAATAAGGAACAAGAAAAAGAAAAAGAAATTCAAAATAAAGATAATACAGTTGAAGAAGATAAAGAATTAGATCAAGAAGAAGAGGAACCTTATGTGGCTCCACCACCATATGTTCCTCAATTCCGTTCCAGAAGACTTATGAAAAACCGAATGGACAAACAATTCACGGAAATTTATAATATGTTATCCAAAGTAAATGTTAATTTACCTTTGCTTAATGTTATTAAAAATATTCCAGCTTATGCAAAGTTTTTCAAAGATCTTCACTCTAAGAAACACAAGTTTGAAAACAACGAAAAGATTGTTGTTTACGGCGTAAGTTCGTTTTACAACCCGAATTACCACCTAAGTTGAAAGACCCAGTAGCGGTTTTAATATCCAAGTCTCCTTGGGCTCTAAAAGATGAAAGCAATGCTAGATTTAGGAGCAAGTATTAACTTGATGCCTTTCGCGGTCTATAAACAATTAGGTTTAGGAGAACTAAAACCCACTAATATGCAATTACAATTAGCTGATCGCTCAGTTAAATATCCTTTGGGTATAGTGGAAGATATCCTAGTTCAAAGTTGATAAATTAATCATACCAGGTAGACTTTGTGGTTCTAGAGATGGAAAGGAAGATATGCACTAATAATGAAGTCCCAATATTGTTAGGCGAGACCATTTATGGCAAGCTAATACAATGATTAATGTGAAAAATGGTAAACTCACAATGTCGGTCTAGGTGAAAGCAGTTGAAATTTACGTGTTCGATGCTATGAATAGACCTAGTGACATGAGTGCCTGTTTTTCAATAGATGAGATTGAGAAATTAACAACTGAAACTTTTGAAGAAGAGGAAGATTATGAGAGAGATAGATTTATTGTCTATGATGATAGCCCTATTCCTCCCATAAAAATTGACATTGAGGAAATTGAAAGAGAAATAGAAGAAGAAGAAAGATTAGAAAAAGAAAAGCTAGAAGCTAATAAAAAGAAAGATGAAAAAGAAATAAAAGTAGAATCAGAAAATAATTCTGATGAGTCAGAGAAAGTAGTAGAAGAAAGTTATGAAATCAAAGAGGATGAAGTAGAGATTCTAAAATCTCTCTTTGAAGAAATTGAGATAAAAGATATTGAGATAGAAGATATTAAGGAAGAAAAGCAAGAAGAGAATAATGAGGCTAAAATAAAAGAAACTATTAAAGTAGAAAATTCTGAATTTATGCCTTCCATTAATTCTCCCAAAGTCGAAGAATTAAAGCCATTACCATCCCACTTAAAATATGTATTTTTAGGGGAAGGTAGCACTTTGCATGTTATTATAGCAGCCGATTTAACAGAAAAACAAGAAGCAAGTTTGTTAAAAGTTTTATGGACACATAGAGAAGCTTAAGGATGGTCTTTAGCTGACTTAAAAGGAATTAGTCCCTCTATGTGTATGCATAAAATACATTTAGAAGAAGGTAGTAAACCTTCTAGAGAAAGACAAAGAAGACTTAACCCACACATGGAAGAAGCTGTTAGGAAAGAAGTTCTTAAGCTCTTAGATGCGGGTATAATTTACCCTATATCAGATAGTAAATGGGTTAGTCATGTTCAAGTAGTTCCTAAAAAGTCAGAAATTACAGTCGTTAAAAATGATAAAGATGAATTAGTCCCTACAAGGACTATAACTGGTTATAGAATGTGTATCGATTTGCGTAAATTAAATGCGGCAACTAGGAAAGACCACTTTCCTTTACCATTTATTGATCAAATTCTTGAAAGATTAGCCGGTCATGAATATTATTGTTTTCTTGATGGTTTTCTCGGATATAATCGATCCTGTTGCACTGAAGACCAAGAGAAAACAACCTTTACATGTCCCTTTGGTACTTTTGCTTTTAGGAGAATGCCTTTTGGGTTGTGTAATGCACGGCTACTTTTCAAAGATGCATGATTTCTATATTTTCGAGATCTAGTTGAAAGATGCGTAGAAGTTTTCATGGATGATTTTTTTCATTGGAAATTCTTTTGATCCTTGTTTAAGCTAAACCTTACATCGTCTCTAAAAAGATCGAAACTAATTTAACTTTAAGTTGGGAGAAAAGTCACTTCATGGTAAAACATGGAATTGTCTTAGGGCATGTTGTTTCAAATAAAGGCATTGAAGTTGACAAAGCTAAAATGAAGTTATTTCACAACTACCCCCTCCCACTTCCGTTAAAGGAGTTCAAGTTTTCTTGGTCATCTTTGGTTTCTATCGAAGATTTATAAAAGACTTTTCCAAAATCGTAAACCTCTATGTAATTTGTTAGCAAAAGATCTGAGTTTATTTTTGATAAAGAATGTTTAGAAGCTTTTAATTTATTAAAAGAAAAGTTAACTATCGCCCCAATTTTATCCGTACGATTGGTCACTTCCTTTTGAAATCATGTGTGATGCATCGATTTTGCAATTGGAGCCGTGTTAGGACAAAGGGTAGATAGAAAGCCTCATGTGATCCATTATGCTAGTAGAACTCGAATGATGCTCAATTGAACTATACCACTCTTGAAAAGGAATTTTTAGCGGTAGTATATGCTTTAGAAAAATTTAGATCATATTTGCTAGGATCAAAGGTGATAATCTTTTACGATCATTCTGCATTGAAATATCACTTAAGTAAAAGGATGCTAAACCAAGATTAATTAGATGGATGTTATTGTTACAAGAATTTGACATAACTATCAAGGATAAAAAGGGAACCGAGAATGTTGTTGACGACCCGACCCAATGCGAGATCAGAGTCGTGCCGTCCAAATAATCAATAACACAAGCATGCATAGTAGGATCATAAAATTCATGTGGCGCAACATCGCATACAAACAACAACTCGGCTACACTTGGCCGGAAAAACAACTTAAATTAAACAAGTCTTCGGCGACGTTACAGCCGGAACCCAACAACTACTCCTACAATTATTAACACATGCTTATAATAACCTCAACGGCCACAACATGCCGGAGACAACAACAACAACAATAATTAAACGAGCTTTAGCGGAAGAAAACCGTAGTGAACCATACACATATAAACAGGCTCGACATACAAGTCGGCATACCAAAAGATTACAAGTATTAAGTAGTTAAGTTACATCAACATCAAAACCCCAAGCCAAGTCTACATGACTTGCTTCCCAACGTCCTTTCCAAAATAAAAGATTAACTAATAGAAGTCCAAAAGATCAACCTTGCGAATACAACAACCAAACGGAATAAGCGGGTCTAACGTGGACCGTCTCCTCGGCTCGGATCTAAGGAAAGACAAAGCAAACAAATAGGGTAAGTCGAAAGACTTAGTAAGTTACTACAATGCATGATCATGTTATAACATGGCATTTATCACAATTATAGTTCACGTTCATCATATAGCACTTAGCACATTATTCACGTAAGTGCAAGGAAATAAATCATACAAGTAGGATATGATATAGGCACGGCCGCTTCGTAGCTCCTGCAAAATAGTTTGTTAACCCAATATCGTGACTACGATGCTCGTGACGTTGCATCGATATACCGAACTCCGCCGGCTAATAGCGGCGGTGGCGCACTTATTGTTACGGCAAAGGGGCTACTTCCCCATTGCGGCCTACAATGGAGGGTGTGTGAGGTCCAGTGCGGCGATCCATAGCGAGCACGAATCTCTCAATTCGTGGAGGCTATACATCGTCCTACCCTGACATAAAAATCAAACCAAATAGTGCCAGCTGGACTTAATGCAATGCACAAGTAGATGTTTACTCGTAAAGACCAAATAATGATCGAATTCGACAAGAGCGAACTCGACCAGACCAAGTAGGGTATAAATCTCTACAATAAACCAAGTCAAGGCAATAAATTGCTCATAACCAAATAATCATAACGGGTTCAATTGCACATAAATAAACTCAACTTAAACATTGAGTAAACTTGACCAAACGTTGTCCAAACTTCGTAGGGATTGAAATTAGGGTTTATCAAGTTCAAATCTTCCCTAGAATCGACTCCGATGAGTCTTTGCTCTAAATTCCCAAATTTGGAGAAATTGAAGCTATGTGCTTCATAACCCAACCTAGGTCATTTCTAGGTTCAACAAGGTATTAAATTCACCAAGGCAATGCAAAGTGATTCATGTATCATCATAGAGTTCAAAATTGAGGATAGAACACATAACACTTTCACAACATTTCAAAAGGCATAAACTAGGGCATTCACATATGAATCAACACTTCCATCACAAAATATCATACATGGCTTTAACATGTTCAAAACCTTAAATAGACAAGATGGAAGAGTATTATAAACATTCATAGGTAGCAAGAAATCATCCTAAACATGCTCCTAACAAGCTCAAAATTTCAACATACAAGAAGATAGCATATGAAGCATACATGTGCCCTCATTGACCTCAACCACCATAGGCTTTGCTTCCTTAGGGTCAATGAGAACTAAAAGAAGAAGATGAAGAAGGTAACTTACAAGTTATACACCAAAGAAAGCAATGGAAGAAACCAATCGGATGGAAATGCTCCCCTTCTTGAGCTCTACAACTTTAATGAAGACCCTTGGGCAAATGATGAATGGATGATGAAGATGAAGATGAGAGACCTCAAGAAACCATGGAAGAACTAGAGAGAAGATGAAAATTCGTTTTTGGAAGAGGGAGGGTGAGAATGAGAGTCAAAAATCTGAAATGTGGTTTATATTGGTCTAATTTTGAGTGGGACAAGTGTCAACAACTTGTGGTCCCTTTTTAAATCTGATTTGTGGCTTAATTGGTCACTAATGAACTCTTAACTCAATCATTAAAAACTAGTTAGGGATGTTAGGACTTAAGTAGGAAGGGTTAGGGAGGTTTAGGATAGGTTTAGATAGGGGTTTGAAGTGTACAAGTCGTCCAATTTCGAGCAGGAGAAAATCATCCCGTAACGGACGGGTGAGGCGGGCGCCTCACCCAAGGCCATGCGGCCGCCTCAACTCTTGAGGCCTCCCCAAGTTCGAGACCATTCGGCAATTACTCCCGGCAGGCGGGCGCCTCACCAATGCGGCCGCCTCGGCTCAGAACCTCTAAAACTTGATCTAAACTTGATCTAAATGGTCCCAAACTTTTGGGCAACCATTCTAAGGTCTAACCCTACTCAAAACAAGTCGGAAACGCACCCGAACAACCCCCGGAACAAGATAGAACAAGGCGCGAACCACGCGACGAATGAACAACGGATTAAACTCAAATCAAACACCAATCAAACTAGGATATCTTGGGCATGAAAAGGTTTGTTTCAACATGATTAAGACCTGAATATAAAGCCAAGAACTCAACGAACACTTCTTAAATGCGTCGAAATAGAAGCAAATACGAGCAACGAGAGGAATCGCTAAGGCCAAATTCAAGCGATCAAACCGGCGATTCAACAAACAAGTTTATATGATTCTAAACATGTTATGGACTTCTAGAATGATCTATGAATGATTCTAAAACATTTATATAACAAGTAAACATGCTCACAATCAACCAAGAAAGTATAAAGACAAGCATAGAATGCACATGCAAGATTATGGGGCGTTACACTCTCCCCTCCTTTAGGAATTTAGTCCCTAAATTCTTACCAAGTTCGTCGAATAAATGTGGATGCTTCTCGCGCATCTCCGCTTCCGTCTCCCAAGTTGCTTCTTCAATGTTATGATTCCTCCAAAGAACTTTGACTAAGGGAATTCTCTTGGTTCGTAGAACTTGCTCCTTGGTATCCAAAATCTTCACGGGCTTTTCAACGTAATGACATATCCGGCTCAAGCGTGATCTCTTCATACTCGAGTACATGGGACTCGTCCTTCAAATACTTTCGCAACATGGAAACATGGAATACGTTATGAGTCTCCGAAAGTGAAGGTGGCAATGCAATACGATACGCTAAGGTCCCAACTCTCTCAAGAACCTCAAATGGACCAATGTATCTCGGTGTAAGCTTCCCTTTCTTGCCGAATCTCTTAGTACCTCTCCTCGGTGTTACCTTCAAGAACACGTAATCACCCACTTGGAACTCAAGATCTCGTCTTCGATTGTCCGCATAACTCTTTTGTCGACTTTGGCGGTGCGCAAGCGATCTCTAATCAACTTCACGCTCTCAACCATTGTTGCACTAACTTCGGAACCCCAAAGTTTCGCCTCTCCAACTTCATCCCAACAAATTGGCGATCTACACTTACGCCCATACAAAGCTTCATACGGCGCCATCTTGATACTCGGCGGTAGCTGTTATTATCACATAAACTTCGGCTAAAGGTAAGTGAGAATCGGCTTCCCTTGAAATCCACGGCACAAGCTCGCGGCATATCCTCCAAAATCTGAATCAATCGCTCGGATGACCATCCGTTTGCGGATGAAAAACATCTTGAAGTCTAATCTAGTCCCCAAAGCTTCCTGCGACTTCCAAAATCTTGGCGTGAACCTCGGATCTCTATCGGACACAATACTAACAGTGCGCCATGAAGTCTCACGATCTCACGATATACAAAGGCGCTAAGCGAGTCAACGAATAAGTGATAGCTATCGGAATGAAGTGTGCGGACTTAGTCAATCTGTCGACTATAACCCAAAGCTGCATTAAACCCTCTCGCGTCTTGTGATAACCTGTCACAAAATCCATAGTAATGAACTCCCATTTCCACTCGGGAATCTCCAATGGTTGTAGAAATCCCTGAGGCCTCGATGCTCGGCCTTAACCTGGCGACAAGTCAAACACTTTGACACATACTCAATTTCTCTCTTCATACCCTTCCACCAAAACTGTCTTTTCAAATCTAAGTACATCTTCGTGCTCCCCGGGTGAATGGTATACTTCGTCTTATGAGCCTCATCAAGAACCAACCTCTTCAATTCCGTATTACAAGGAACACAAATCCTACCTCGAAATGTCAAAGTACCCTCACTATTAACCACAAATCGAGGCGATACATTCTCGGCCAACCCATCGATAATTTTCTTCAACTCCGGATCATTCCCTTGCTCTTCTCTAATTTTCCCAAATAAAACAGGCGTAGCACGAACATTTGCAAAAATCACACCTCTATCATGAACACTAGGACTCCAATCTCGCAAATCCTCTAACATCTTCCACTCCTTAACCATCATACACGACATATGAACTTTCCTACTCAAGGCATCCGCTACCACATTTGCCTTCCCCGGATGATACAAGATAGTACAATCGTGGTCCTTTAACTTTTCCATCCACCTTCGTTGTCTCATGTTCAATTCCTTTTGAGAAAACAAGTATTTCAAACTTTATGGTCGGTGAAGATCTCAAACTTAGACCCATACAAGTAAGTGTTTCCATTTATGCAAGCGAAAATAATCGCAGCCAACTCCATATCGTGTGTCGGGTAATTACGTTCATGAATAGACAACTTCCTCGATGCATAGGCGATCACCCTTCCATTGCATCAAAACACAACCCAAACCTTCCTTGGAAGCATCGCTGTAGATCACAAAATTATCTCCCCACTAGGCAAAGCCAAAATAGGTGCCGATGTCAACCGATTCTTAAGCTCTTGGAAACTAGACTCACATTTCTCGTTCCAAACAAACGGCACATTCTTTGGTGTCAACCTCGTCATAGGAGTTACAATTCTAGAAAAACCTCAATAAACCTCCGGTAATAACCCGCTAACCCAAGAAACTCGAACCTCGTAATCGAACTAGGCCTCTTCCAATTCGTCACCGCTTCAATCTTAGAAGGATCAACGGCTATCCCGGCGCTAGAAACGATATGCCCTAAGAAAGATACTTCCTCGAGCCAAAAGGCACATTTGCTAAACTTGGCATAAAGCTGCTTCTCCCGAAGAATAGATAAGACAATCCTCAAGTGTTTCTCATGCTCCTCCCGAGATTTCGAATACACTAAGATATCATCAATGAAGACTACAACAAAGCAATCAAGATAACTGTGAAAGACACGGTTCATCAAATCCATAAACACCGCTGGTGCATTCGTCAACCCAAACGGCATCACTACAAATTCAAAATGCCCATATCTAGTGCGAAAAGCCGTCTTCGGAATGTCTTCCTCTCTAACCTTCAATTGGTAGTAACCCCATCTCAAATCAAGCTTAGAGTAGACAATAGACCCTTGCAACCTGGTCAAAAGATCATCGATGTGGGGTAGAGGATACTTATTCTTAATAGTCACCTTATTCAATTCTCGGTAATCTATGCATAACCGCAAACTCCCATCTTTCTTCCTCACAAATAAGACCGGTGCGCCCCAAGGCGACACACTTGGTTTAACAAAACCAATCTCTAGGAGTTCTTGCAACTGGGTTTTCAACTCCCTAAGCTCATGGTGCCATCCTATACGGTGCCTTAGAAATCGGTGAAGTCCCCGGAATAAGCTCAATACAGAATTCTAGTTCTCTATCGGGTGGCATAGCATGATCGGTAGAAAACACGTCGGGAAATTCACACACTACCGGAACCTCTTCTAAGTTAGGCGAAGACTTCCTCTTATCAACTACGCATGCAAGATAACCCGTACACCCTTGAGATAGTAATTTTCTAGCCCTTAGAGCGGAAATAAAATGCACGTCACTCGAAGCATGATCACCCACAAAAGTAAACTCAGGCACACCCGGCATATAAAAGGTAACCCTCTTTCTATGGCAGTCAACTATAGCATGATAAGCACATAACCAGTCCATGCCAAGAATCACATCAAAATCACGTATAGGGAGAACTACCAAGTCCGCATGCAAAGTGTGGTCACCCACCAAAACATCACAAGATTTAAATACTTCAGACGCGAGCATATATTCCCCGAGCGGGGTAGACACTTCAAGCAAATATGGCAAAGATTGAGGCAATACGCAAAGATTCTCAACAAAGTGCGAAGCAACATAAGAATGCGAAGACCCTGGATCTATGAGAACTCGAGCCTTATGATCGAATATAGAAAGAGTACCTCCTATCACGGCCGTAGACCCCTGAACCTCGCGCTGATCAAGCGCAAACACCCGGCCTTGAACCTTTGGTTTCCCATCTACACTTCTCTTGGCTCCAGCTGAGCCACATTTCCCGGTTGAGTTGCCCCAGCTTTCGGGCACTCCTTCCTAAAATGAGTACCATCTCCACAAATTGTACACTTTCCAAGCTTTGCCCAACACCAATCAACCGTATGTCCTAGCCGACAATAGCGCAAGTCATACTCCCACTACGCTGTCCTTGTTGCCCCTTAGATGAAGAAGTATTGTTACCTTGCTTCCCCGACTGTGGCCTAACTTGGCCTCCACTTCTCCTATCACGGTTCCCTTGATATCCTCTTACATTACCGAATTGTTTCCACGATTCTGTTACGAGTAGTGCAGGTGCACTACTAGCATTATTCTTGACTCGGTGTTCATCAATGTCTTGCTCAACCTCATAAGCTCTATCAACTGCGGTCCGATAATCGGTGAGCTTAAGCGCTAGAATCTGCTTTCTAAACTCAGTTCTTAACCCCTTCACAAACTTGTGTGTTCTCCTTGCCTCCGTGGGAATCAGATACGTACAATATCGGCTCAATTCTGTGAACTTTGCAGAATACTCTGCCACGGTCATGCTACCTTGTTCAAGATCATAGAACTCCTTCTCTCTTTGGTTGCGAACTACGTCCGGCACATACTCATTCTTAAACTCTCTTTGGAAATTGGCCCAAGTAATGGGAACTTGTTGCATCTCCCAACTCTCCTTCAACACGGTCCACCAATGTTCGGCGGCTCCCTTAAATTTAAAGGTTGCTAGCATAACTCTTTCTTCGTCGGTACACCCCAACATGGACAATACTTTGATCATTTCCTCCATCCATAACTCGGCTTCTCTCGGTTTTGGTTCCCCAAGAAACGAACTAGGCTTTAGCTTAAGAAATCTCTCTAAGAGAGTAGTGTCAGTCCTTGGTCTCGGTGGTGGAGGTGGTGGTGGTGCTGCTCCTCCTGCCTGACCTCCCTGGCCTGCCCCAGCCAGAAAAGCTAACAATCTGCGATGTAGTTCAGCCATATCCGGAACTACCGGATCCTCTGGCGGCGGTACCTCTACTTCAGGTTCAACCGGAACTCTCCTGGGTCTACCTCTCCTGGATTAACCATCGGACTCCTACAAGAATTCACTCGACGTTAAAATCAACACACAATTAACCAACCCAACTAGGCCATGGAACCTATCCTGGCCGACAGCTAACCTATAGCTCTGATACCAACTGTGACGACCCGACCCGGACCCCAATGCGAGATCCCGAGTCGTGCCGTCCAAATAATCAATAACACAAGCATGCATAAGTAGGATTATAAAATTCATGTGGCGCAACATCGCATACGAACAACAACTCGGCTACACTTGGCCGGAAAAAGCAACTAAAATAAACAAGTCTTCGGCGTTACAGTAGGAACCCAACAACTACTCCTACAATATTAACACATGCTTATAATAACCTCAACGGCCACAACATGCCGGAGACAACAACAACAATAATAATTAAACGAGCTTTAGCGGAAGAAAACCGTAGTGAACCATACACATATAAACAGGCTCGACATACAAGTCGGCATACCAAAAGATTACAAGTATTAAGTAGTTAAGTTACATCAACATCAAAACCCCAAGCCAAGTCTACATGACTTGCTTCCCAACGTCCTTTCCAAAATAAAAGATTAACTAATAGAAGTCCAAAAGATCAACCTTGCGAATACAACAACCAAACGGAAAAGCGGGTCTAACGTGGACCGTCTCCTCGGCTCGGATCTAAGGAAAGACAAAGCAAACAAATAGGGTAAGTCGAAAGACTTAGTAAGTTACTACAATGCATGATCATGTTATAACATGGCATTTATCACAATTAGAGTTCACGTTCATCATATAGCACTTAACACATTTTCACGTATGTGCAAGGAAATAAATCATACAAGTAGGATATGATATAGGCACGGCCGCTTCGTAGCTCCTGCAAAATAGTTTGTTAACCCAATATCGTGACTACGATGCTCGTGACGTTGCATCGATATACCGAACTCCGCCGGCTAATAGCGGTGGCGCACTTATTGTTACGGCAAAGGGGCTACTTCCCCATTGCGGCCTACAATGGAGGGGTGTGTGAGGTCCCAGGTACGGCGATCCATAGCGAGCACGAATCTCTCAATTCGTGGAGGCTATACATCGTCCTACCCTGACATAAAAATCAAACCAAATAGTGCCAGCTGGACTTAATGCAATGCACAAGTAGATGTTTACTCGTAAAGACCAAATAATGATCGAATTCGACAAGAGCGAACTCGACCGACCAAGTAGGGTATAAATCTCTACAATAAACCAAGTCAAGGCAACTAAATGCTCATAACCAAAATAATCATAACGGGTTCAATTGCACATAATAGACTCAACTTAAAATTGAGTAAACTTGACCAATCGTTGTCCAAACTTCGTAGGGATTGAAATTAGAGTTTATCAAGTTCAAATCTTCCCTAGAATCGACTCCGATGAGTCTTTGCTCTAAATTCCCAAATTTGGAGAAATTGAAGCTATGTGCTTCATAACCCAACCTAGGTCATTTCTAGGTTCAACAAGGTATTAAATTCACCAAGGCAATGCAAAGTGATTCATGTATATCATAGAGTCCAAAATTGAGGATATAACACATAACACTTTCACAACATTTCAAGAAGGCATAAACTAGGGCATTCACATGAATCAACACTTCCATCACAAATATCATACATGGCTTTAACATGTTCAAAACCTTAAATAGACAAGATGGAAGAGTATTATAAACATTCATAGGTAGGAAATCATCCTAAACATGCTCCTAGCAAGCTCATAATTTCAACATACAAGAATATAGCATATGAAGCATACATGTGCCCTCATTGACCTCAACCAACATAGGCTTTGCTTCCTTAGGGTCAATGAGAACTAAAAGAAGAAGATGAAGAAGGTAACTTACAAGTTATACACCAAAGAAAGCAATGGAAGAAACCAATCGGATGGAAATGCTCCCTTCTTGAGCTCTACAACTTTAATGAAGGACCCTTGGGCAAATGATGAATGGATGATGAAGGATGGAGATGAGAACCTCAAGAAACCATGGAAGAGTCTTGGAGAAGATGAAAATTCGTTTTTGGAAGAGGGAGGGTGAGAATGAGAGTCAAAAATCTGAAATGTGGTTGATATAGGTCTAATTTTTGAGTGGGACAAGTGTCAACAACTTGTGGTCCCTTTTTAAATCTGATTTGTGGCTTAATTGGTCACTAATGAACTCTTAACACAACATTAAAAACTAGTTAGGGATGTTAGGACTTAAGTAGGAAGGGTTAGGGAGGTTTAGGATAGGTTTAGATAGGGGTTTGAAGTGTACAAGTCGTCCAATTTCGAGCAGGGAGAAAATCATCCCGTAACAGCACAGCAGGTGAGGCGGGCGCCTCACCCTAGGCCATGCGGCCGCCTCAACTACTGAGGCCTCCCCCAAGTTCAGACCATTCAGCAATTACTCCCAGCATTTGAGGCGGGCGCCTCACCAGCTCCCATGCGGCCGCCTCGGCTCCAGAACCTCTAAAACTTGATCTAAACTTGATCTAAATGGTCCCAAACTTTTGGGCAACCATTCTAAGGTCTAACCCTACTCAAAACAAGTCGGAAACGCACCCGAACAACCCCCGGAACAAGATAGAACAAGGCTCAAACTACGCGACGAATGAACAACGAATCAAACTACAATCAAACACCAATCAAACTAGGATATCTTGGGCATGAAAAAGGTTTGTTTCAACATGATTAAGACCTGAATATAAAGCCAAGAACTCAACGAACACTTCGTACGTCGAAATAGAAGCAAATACGAGCAACGAGAGGAATCGCTAAGGCCAAATTCAACGCGATCAAACCGGCGATTCAACAAACAAGTTTATATGATTCTAAACATGTTATGGACTTCTAGAATGACTTATGAATGATTCTAAAACATTTATATAACAAGTAAACATGCTCACAATCAACCAAGAAAGTATAAAGACAAGCATCGAATGCACATGCAAGATTATGGGGCGTATGTGATCATAATATGAGTTTCAATCCTCAAATGATCACAACTCATCAGTTTTCTTAATGAGTACCTCGTTATATTCATCCAACCTAGGATGAGAAATGGGAGCTCGATATCAGGCTAGATGGCGCTAATACGAGACCACATCCCACTATTGGCCAAATAGTGACACTACAAGAAAACACACTATTTGTGACCCACCTTTTTTGGGAGGGTGAAAAAACCGTCCCAAATACTATTATTTGGCAAGGTAAAAGTAACAGTGCCAAATACCAAGTAATTGGCACACTTGTATATTAGCCTTCCCAAATACCAAGTATTTGGCACACTTGTGTACTAGCCTTCCCAAATACCAAGTATGGGCACTGCTGATGTTTTGAGTTTGGGACGGTTGATACACTAAATTTTCAATTATAAATTAGAAAAACGTACCATTTGTATTCCAAAAAATTTCCCCCGCAAATTTTACCCAATACAAAGGTAAAGCTCATCAGTTCCCGCGATTATTTCCCCCCAGTCCCTCTTATTGAGAGTTTTAGGACTACCTCTCTCTCTCTCTTTCTTTCAATCTCTTCGTGCAATTTTTAGTTCCCGCGGCTAAATCTCCGGCGACGGCTTGGGAATCCCTTTGGTAAGAACCTCTCTCTCTCCCTCTTCCTCTCTCTCTCCCTCTCCCTCTCGTATTCGTTCTCTATTCTCCCTATTGCCGCTTGCACTCTGCCCTAGTACTTAACAAACGATTAATTTCCTAAATACAAGCTCTCTGTTTTCGTTCGATCTTGTTACTAGGGCTGTTACGTAATCCCTTCGGTGAGTAACTCTCTCTTTCGTTCTATTACTTTCAATGGCTCTCCTTATCTCTCTTGAGATTCATGTATTTAGGGCTAATTAGTTAGGGTGTGGTTTGGTAAATTTTAGACAAGTTAGGAGGGTATTTCTACAATTGGCTACAAGTCAATTCTTCTAAAATATTACATACATTGTTGGTTCCATAAAGTTTTATGTTTTGGGTTTTGTTATGCACAATGTCCCTTAAATAATTTCCAAATTAATTATGATAGTTATGGTGGCAAAGGTACCTATAGTTAAGTTCTAGGGTCATATGTTAGTTTTTGGGTATCTAACTTGCTCAAATTAATGTTAGTTCTAGGGTCATATGTTGTTCACACTATCACTGATGTTTGTGGTAAATGGTTAGTTGTTCCCGCTAAACTGATTGTTATTATATAAACCAATTTTATAGTGTTTTGTTTTGATTCTGTTACTTCGATGTTGCTGGAATTTTCTGGTTTTGTGCCCTTTCTTTTTTCCGTCTTGTTTAGTATTTCTTGGTAGAGTATTTTGTTACTTGATTTGTTGAATTATCCTACGATAAAATGAATCATCTTTTCGTGTGCCTAGTCCGTCAGCTTGGTTGAAAATCGTATACGCGTAACAAGTTCTAGGCAAGAACTAGAACAACTTTGAATTAGAAAATCAAATTGCCTATGATAGCAATGGTTTAGCACTTGGGTAGCAGGATTTCTGAACAATATTTTAGGGATTCTGATCATAAAAAGATTTTATTTTTGATGGATGGATTAATTGTTTGGTTTTGAATCTAGTATTGAAAAAGACACCCAAGTGTGATCATAGTATAAGAACATAGATTCAAAGACTACCAAGTATCCTGCTTTAAACCACACTAAATACCGAGTTTCCATTTTACTTATTTCTTCATGCTTAGGAGAAAAGTTCGTAGTGCATCCTGTTTAGTCAACCTCTAGGTGGCTAGAGTATGCAAAAGCTAGACACAGAACATGGAAAGTTTATTCAAAAGATTAAACTTGATAATGAGAAAATGGTGAGCATACAATGTGCACTGATGTTATCACAGTCAATAAACCCAAGAGCATAAGCAACAGGGTCTCACATTCTTTGGATACTCATAAGTGTACCCCTTTTGGACAAGAACCAATCAGAGAAGTTAATCTGTAGATAGCAAACAAGAGACACGCTTAGGTTATTCTGATCCCAGAAAACAATGAATACATTCAGTAACAAAACCATGGTAAACTAAGCTTGTTCTTACACTATCGAAATTCTGTATATCCACCATTCCTCCATCTAGGCAAAAGCTTGCGCATTTCTTGCTTTATCGTATGTCTGCAATTGATGACATGAAACAAACAAAATTCAATAATCCAATCATTTTGGTTTGGCTGTTTCAATATTATAAAGCAAAGAGAGGGTTTGCTACCCACCATTGAAAAGAAGAGTAATGACATAAACTACAATCTGCCAAAATTTTACAGTACAAACAGAATAAAATGGCCATAGCAATTGGAACCAATAGGTGTACTGGTTGTGCAATGCTGTCGTTGCTGAGTGTTATTCCACTTACATTAATATTGAGCATCATTCTCGTATTTTTCTCGCTACTTCTTTAGGAGCAAAGACTGTAAGTGTAAGTACTTGAGTTTACTAATAAGCAATGCTCTTGGACAAGTATTTGTCAGGTGTAACAAAAAAATGATCAAGACTCTTCTGTCCAAGGCCGAAGATTCTTCCCATAGACTCAAACGATAATTAAAACAACCAACTAAAAAGGAAACTAATTTTAAACTAACTAACTACTTTAATTAAAATAAAACAATAACTAATTAAATGACTAAGTCCAGCCGTGTCTTTTAACAACCTGGCTGCCCTACCTTCCTTGCATGTGCCTTCCTTAGCCACTCCATGTAATGTTCGCCACCTCCATGAACCCATGCCGTCCACACCCGTACCCATGCAAGCCGTGATATGTGAAACCCTTATTGCACATGCAAGGAACTTCCTTCCAAATGACCAGCCCACCTCGAATTCCTCCTACTCCAAACTTGCTCCAGCCCTTGCGTCCAATGAAGCCAACCCTTTAGGAACAGGCCAAGTAACTGTATCCTTCTTGCGTAGCCCCCTTGTTCTATTACCCCAGCCCATGCCTTTAGCTATAGACTTCCCCTCGTGTATATGTCCCATATGTCCAGCCCAAATAACTCCTTTTGGACTTGTAGAGCACCGCCCGATTGCCCCCTTTATCTCGGTCCCTCCTTGGAAATAATGATGCCCCAATATGCTTCAAACCCCCTTTTTTTTTTTTTAAAGAGGATTGACCTCAATCCTGGATTCTTCTTGTTACCCGTGTTATCTTGTGTTTGTTGTCTCTCCTGCGTATTTACAACCTCAAGCTTGCTGCCACCTTCCATCTTTTTCCCCAATTTGAGGCCTCCTTAACTATGTCGTTCGAAACAACATCAACCATTGAATTGATGTGTGAATGGCCAATATTAATGTTTGATATCTTATTATGTCGCAAAATTTGCTCACTTCCAAAGCTTCAGTGTATAAAACAGTCCAATGAGTAGCCTTAAACTAACAAAAATTGAGACTGTTTCAGTGGAGTTAATGAATTTTGAGTAGCAACCAATACTAAATGGGAACTTTGGAATATGAACCCTAAATTTATTAGGAAAGCAGTAAATTATTTCCTCTCGGTTCAATTCAACTTTTATATAGTAGAGATTTTGCTTTATATGTCGTAATTGTTGTTGGCTTAATACCTTAAAAATATCTCGAGTTGTTTGTGAAACCCAACTGATGCAGTAAATTTATTTTCTTGGCTGAATATCTACCCCACCGTATGTATAGCATTTCATTGTCGGTCCCAAGCCCGGATAAAGGAGGAGGGGGAAGGAGTTCACTTCTGTCTACAAAATCTGTATAGTTGCCGTAAACAAAGAACTATACGCATTTTGAGAGCTGTGCCAAGTTTTCCGAAGCTAGCGTGTCTGCATCAGTGGGAGATGACATCTCTTCATCGGTAATGATTCACCAGTTTGCAGTTTTTTTGTTTTTGTTAGGTTAACGATTTTCTTTCTTGTTAATAAAGCTGCGTTATTTGTATGTTTATTGAGTTGTTGGGTTACAGAATGTGGGAGATATTATATTAGAAGGCAGTAGGCATCCTTGTGTGGAAGCACAAGACTGGGTAAATTTTATACCAAATGATGGTAAACTGGTAAGATATCACGCAATTTAAGGATAATGCTTCCTCTGGATTTTTTTGATTGAAGTGCTCTTGACATGCATCTTTTTGTCTTTCTCACAATCCAGTCGGGGGAAAGAGTTGGTTCCAAAGTCATCGATGGGCATGATGCAAGTTGATACATTCTTTAGGCAAAGGAATGTGCTTTCATGAACCAACCCTTATATTAAAATGTTTTGACTTCCATTAGAGCTTCCTCATTGCAGAAAACCACTGATTTTGCGATTCAATATTTACATTAAAAAATATATATGGACTAACTTGATAGTGTTACTTTGCTATGTTTTGTAGTGTTATCATTTTGTTAGATCTATCTGCTCTCGCTTGGCATACAAAGTTGGCGTGAACATCCCGATGGCACAAGTTGGTTCCTTTGTTCCTTGTGATAAAGCCAAAGATTTCTGCTCAGATGTATTTTTGCTCATGTTGGTGCCGGTGATCGCCAGTGAGCGCCGTTATTCATGGATTTATTGGATACGACTTGTGCAGCTTGTTTTGTTCTACCATATGTGATAATGAGGGATTCAAGTAATGAGGTGAAGTGATGAGACATACTTTGAGTTCTTGCTAGAAGAATTTGAAATTGTGGACATGTGGACGCTTTCATACTTTGAGTTACTAGCAATTCTCTTTGTTGGTGGCTAGATCGAGGCTAAGCAATCACAAAGGAAATGGGAAAGTGGCAAGAACTAACAAGAATTGTTCTAAACAATCACGGTAGCACAAATGGAAGTTTCTTCAAGTGTAACTGGATTGTTGATGTGAATGGTTTACCTAAGGAGCTAGGATCTTGTCCTACAAAGTGCAACAACATTGCAGGTAATATATTTTCTGCATGGTTACATATTAGAGAGGCTTTTGTATTAGAAGTCGTTGTTATTATGTTAATAGGCTGCATAATCGAACCAGTAATTGGTTTTAATGAACTAAGGTGATGTTAAATCACCATAACCTCAAACAAAATGATCACTTTCCTCAAATTATGTGTGGAAAAAGGACAGGTGGAGTATTATACCCTTATGGCCTTGGTCAGCTTATGGTACCTATTTCGGATAAGTTAAGCTTGAGAGCAAGTTCAAAGCGAAAGTTCGAGTTCGAGAGTAATAATTTCAAACACAAATCGACCTTTAAGAATGATTATAGATCTGATTCTCGAGACGTATTTTTTATAGCTTCTAGCAAGTTTAAATGTAACAAGGCATATATAATTTCAAATTCTTCATAGCTACTTGAATGCAGAATTTGAAAGTGAAGAGAGTTCCAAAAATAAGAAGAGATGTGCTATGCGACTTCCACTTCTCTGTCAGGTCCAAAAACATAGGAATTTCAATTGCAAATCTCCCATTCAAAGATGGAATAACTATTGCAAGGTCAGCAAAATTGCTTGTGTGTACATACGCATATATGTTTTGGCATCACTAACTATTTGGAATTTGAGCATGAAAAAGTTGGTTTGTGAATTATGCTCAAGTGAAAAAGTTGAGCGAAAGCACAAGCTGTCCATGATAAAATGTATTATGCGTATGTTCCGTATCATCGCTAAATTTGGTGGTAAATTCCATTTCTAAACCGTACTTTGGGGCGTGACCATTCTTAATGTGAGCATGAGGTGCAATGTGCATGTGCCCTTGGAAAAGCTTTTTTTGATTAGTAAATAGCAAATATTTCTAATATTTTATGCAATCAAATTGTGTTATCTTATATATTTTTTTATTCTTAGTATCTAATTGATGGGGAATCTTGCAGAATTTTCCGATCAGAACTTTGCAGATGAAGTACTAGAAGAGAAGTCAAGAATATTTGTGCCAAAGAGGTCAAAATCTTCTGTTGTTGATGCTTCAAGCCAGGACCAAGTAATGCACTTATTGGTTCACATGTATTCTCGACATCGATTGGAGAAGGTACCATTACCGCTCATACAACTTTGCATGGTTATCCAGTTGTGCCCTTGGGCAAGTCACACATGGTCGGCAGAATCTCACCTATGCTTCATCAAAAGTTGAAGAAAAAGCACATCAAAAATGCCTACCTGAACCTGATAGAAATACTTTCTTAAGAGAAAGTTTAGCTGTGATCTAGGTAAAACACACTAAAACACACACTTAAGGTGCGATTAAGATTATTCCGTAGGGTTTGCGGCGGCACTGCATGGCATCGGCTTCGGCCGTGGATCCCCCGGATCCAACTTCTCCCTCCGCTAAGAAATCATTCGCTGCAATATTGTCTTCCTCTTCTCCTTCTCCCCTCCCTCCAATTCTTCCTTCCACTTATAAAGGAGAGCCAGCTCTTCGCCTATCACCCGAAGTAGTTTCCACTCTATCTAAACCTTTTCATCTAACCTTAGTCGGCAAATTCTCCCATGGACGTCCAACCACGGAGGTTATGCGCAAGGAATTCCTGACATTTGGCCTTAAGGCGGCAGTTTCTCTCGGGCATCTAGATGGTAAACATGTCCTGATTCAAACTCATCATGAGGCAGACTTTCAGCGCCTATGGATTAAAGATCAATGGTTCGTGGGATCATATCCGATGCATGTCTTTAAGTGGACTCCAGAATTTCGGCCAACTGTTGAAAGCCCCATAGTTCCAGTTTGGTTCGCTTTGCCAAATCTGCCAATTTATCTATTCCATAAACATGCTTTATTCTCTTTGGCGAGTATGATCGGGAAGCCCTTGACTATAGACTCTCCCACGGCTAATCTAACGCGTCCTAGCATTGCAAGAATCTGCATAGAAGTCGATCTTACCAAGCCTATTCCCAGTCGTGTATGGATTGAAAGTGGTTCTCCCTCGGAAGGTTTTTGGCAGCCTATTGAGGCTGAAAAACTCCCACTGTATTGTACCTTTTGCCATCGCCAAGGTCATGATGGAGACAATTGTAAAGCTTCTAGTCACAAATCGGCAAAAAACAAAGATCCAGTAAAACAAGGTCATGAAGAAAAACCCTCGCAAGCTGCCCCAAAGCCCTCCTCAAAGTGGATCCCCAAGGCTGCCCCCATGCAGAATAATGTGGCTGATACGGATGTGAATCAGCCCTCTCCAATTATCATTAATGAGGCTGGAACGTCTAAACCTTCTGTGCCCGATCCTGGTGATACCTCTACTCCAGAAAACCCTACTAATAATCCTAAAGAACCAACATCAATGAAGACACCACCTCCAGTAAGCCCTACTATTACTTCTAAAGAAACAGCGCCGATGAAATCCCATCTTCCAGCAAATCCTCCATCTGATGACCATCGTGACTCTCACATGGAACCAATGCCTAGTGTGTCCTCTCAAGAATCTCCAATCCACAGCATCCCAACTGTTGCACCGGATCCTCCCAATAAACAATCTGATCCCATCACCATTTCTCCAAATCGTTTCGTTGTTTTACAAGACTTTGAGATAGATGGGGATGAAGCAGATTCCACTATTGAGGCCTTAAATATTGAAGCAGTTAACATAGGGAAGAAGGGTAGGAAACATGTTCCTGCCTCTGATCGAATAACCAGATCTCAATTGCATGCAAGCACTCACAATGCCTCGAGATCCTCCCTGCTTCCCATGGTCGTTAACCTGCTTGTTTTGGAACCTTCGAGGAGTGGGTAACGACTCCACTATTTCTCGCTTGAAAAAGCTTACAAGACTTCATCAAGTCTCCTACATTTCTATCAGTGAGCCGATGATAGATAAGTCTAAAATTAATTTAATAGCCCGCCGACTTAAATTCCGTTATTTTTTTAGTAATTCTGCTAATTCAATATGGATATTTGTTAAGTCCTCATTTTCCTGTCAGATTGTAAAGGATTCGGAACAGCACTTTACCTTACAGCTTCAACATTTTTCCTGGCCTCAAGCTGCTTTCTTTACATCGATCTATGCTAAATGTACAGCCTCCGCGAGACGCGATCTTTGGAATGATGTCATAGACATGAGCTCAAATTATGTTGCATCTCCATGGATTATGGGAGGAGACTTTAACATTATTCTCGTCTAATGCTAATGAAGATTGGGGAGATGGGGGAGATGGGATCGACAGAGCCATGGAATTTCAATCTTGTCTTATCGGGCTTTTTGATATGGGTTTCCAAGGCAGCCAATTCACTTGGTACAACCAGCGGGATAGTCCGGCCACAATTTATCAGCGTCTTGATAGAGTAGTATGCAATGATAGCTGGAACCACCTCTTTGCCTCTACCAAAGTTGATCATTTAAATAGAACTTGTTCAGATCATAGCCCTCTGCTTACTGCGATATCCTTGAATTCCGAGAGGAAAAACAAAGATTTCGCTTTCTTAATGTATGGGCTTCGCTTCGTGATCATGATTTTCGGACGCGTTGTGAAATCGCTTGGGCTTCTCATGTGGATGGCCGCCCTATGCACCGTTTTGCATCCAAACTTAAGGCAGTAAAGTCAGCTCTCAAACAGTGGAATCGACACTCTTTTGGCAACATTTTTCAGGCTCTTAAGGAAGCAGAAGATAACGTTCTTGAAAAGGAATTACTGTATGAACTTGAATCGAAAATAGGGAAGCTCTCCACCTTGCGCAAGCTCTTCTTAAGGCTAGAATAAAACCGAGGAGGATTATTGGCGGCAAAAGTCCCACCTCAGATGGCTCAAGGAGGGCGAAGGCAATTCTAAGCTCTTTCATTCCTCAGTTTCTCAAGCTCGTCGGAAGCTTCACATACATAAAATCATTGACAAAAATGGTAACACCCTAGAATCTGATTCTGAAATCAAAGCTGCTGCGGTTGATTATTTCCAAGAACAACTCCAAGCTATCCCTTGTTCGGCTGATGATATTACTGAGGTTATTCCTTCTTTAATTACCCCAGCGCAAAACTTAATTCTGGAATCTCCTCCTTCTCTTGATGAAGTTAAGAGGGCTGTAAATTCTCTAAATAAGGACAGAGGACCGGATGGTTTCACGGAGGTTTTACAAGGCATGTTGGGATATCATAGCGGAGGATCTCCACTTTGTTGTTCTGGAATTCTTTTCTAGATTTTCTTTACCTAAATTGTGGTCGAGTACTCTTCTTGCCACAATTCCTAAATCCGAGCAGATAAAATCCTTTAAAGACCTCCGCCCTATCAGCCTATGTAATTTCAGCAATAAGATCATTACAAAAATTCTTGCCATGCGTCTGGCTCTCATTCTTCCAAGCATTATCTCTGAAAACCAAAGTGCCTTTACCAAGGATCGTCTCATCCAGGATAATCTTCTGTTAGCTCAAGAGATGAATCATCATTTGGGGAAAAAGATCAATGGATCCAATGTTATCATAAAGCTTGATATGGAGAAAGCCTTTGATAGGGTCTCTTGGACTTTCCTAATTAGAGTTCTTCAGAATTTGGCTTTGGGGAAATTTTTATTGATATGGTTTGGCGCACAATTTCTGAAAATTGGTTTTCGGTCATTGTTAATGGTGAGGCAACAGGATTTTTTCAGTCTTCGAGGGGTCTTCGGCAGGGCGATCCAATCTCTCCCAGCTTATTTATTATTGCTGCAGAAGTTCTCAGCCGTGGTTTAAATAAGCTCCAATCAGAAAGGCCTCACTTTGCTTTTTCTACATCGAGCGGATGTCCTATAATCTCTCATTTAGCTTTCGCTGATGATGTTATTATATTTTGCAATGGCAATAAGAATTCTCTCTCCCAGCATAAAGCTCTCCTAGCTCGTTATGAACGCTGTTCGGGCCAGCTAATTAACTCCAATAAAAGCTGTTTCTCTATTTCTGCTCGTACTTCTGCAGCTCGGGTTGCGGCTCTTCGTCACCATCTTGGCTTTAATTATATGGCTCTTCCTATTTCTTATTTGGGCTGCCCGATGTTTGAAGGGCGCAAGAAAAAGAGTTTGTTTGATCCTTTAATTGCTAAAATTCAGGCCAAGATTGGATCCTGGGCTGGAGCTATGCTCAATAAATCTGGGAAGGTAACCTTGATTAATGCAGTTCTCCACTCTATCACCATGTACCAACTGGCCATTCTTGATCCTCCTATTGCTGTGATAAAACTTCTAAACCGGATGGTGTCTAACTTTTTCTGGGGCTCGATTGAAGGAAAAAATAAAGCTCATTGGATTGCTTGGGACCAATGTTGCTGTCCAGTCTTGGAAGGAGGGCTGGGAATTCGAAAAATCCCAGACATTGTTAAAGCTTATTCGATGAAAATTTGGTGGAGATTTCGATCATCTAACAATCTCTGGTCTCGTTTCATGAGGGCTAAATACTGTGGTGAAGTTCATCCCTCTGTTGCTTTTACTTCGGGTTCGCACATCTGGAAATGTATGTGTTCAATCCGAGGTATTACGGAGCCTCACATTAAATGGATTATAGGTAAAGGCGACTGTCTCTTATGGCTTGACAACTGGCTGCCTGATTCTTCCCTGGTTTCCACTGCTCATAACTCTAATATCCGTGTCAGAGATATTTTTGAATCCTCTAACAGCCTATCCAATGTTGCTCGCTCGATGCTGGGTCCCTCCATTGTATCGACAATTGAAAAGAATGGAATTAGTCTTTCGATCAACCCGACTTGGCTTGTTGGAGTGATTCTTCTAATGGCAAGTTTTCTTTAACCTCACGGCACTTAGTTCGCAGCTCTCTTCCTACTATTCTTTCAAAGAAAGTTTATTTGGTATAAACATCCGCCTCGCCAGATCAAGATTTTTCTATGGAGATTATTCCGTAAGCTGCCTCCCTATTGATGAAAGCCTTTTAAAAAAGGTTTTTCGCTAGCCTCTAAATGCTATTGTCGCGACTCTGATATTCTAAACTTACCTTCATGTATTCTTAAATAGTGTTATCGTCAAGGTTTGGATGTCGCTCCAACATCTAGTTAATCCCGCTCCCCTATGCGCCTATTGACCAGATCCGCATGCATTGGTGGTCCAAACCAAAATCATTCGTTATAAAGATGCTATTCTCCCTTCAATTATCTTATGGGAGATTTGGAAGTCTAGAAATAAGGCGCTTCATGAAGGTATTCGTAGCCCTCCCGGATCATCACAAGTGTTAAACAAGCCCTATCCAACATAATGGTCGATTTGGGTTTTCACATTTTCCGTCAGCTCCCTCGCTTCACCGCTTTTGGCAGAATTCTCGTAAACAAGTTTGTGCCGTTAACCGGACGAAACCTCCCGATGGCCTTTACAAGCTTAATTCGATGGTGCATGTCGGGCAACCCAGTTTGAGCGCGGGAGGAGGAATTATTCGCGACTCTAATGGTTCGCTTATTCACGCTTACTCATCATTTTTGGTCACTCATCCAGCCTTTTATTGCGAATGTCGAGCTCTTTTTCAGGAGTCAAATGGCTTCACCATCACAATATGGTTGGAGTTGTAATCGAGATGGACTCTAAAGTCCTTTTCGATCAAGCATGTGCTTCTCAAAACCCCCATGGGCAAGCTCCTACATGATCCGTGCTATTCAATCTATTCAGATGTCTATGCATTTCTCGCTTCAAAGATTGTTTTCGAAGCCAATTCAAGAGTCGATGCTTTAGCGAACTTTAGTTGTGATCAAGGCAATGACTTTGACTCAGTATCTTTACTTTCTATCCCGCACCGCATTCGAGGGCTAATTTATCTTGATAAGCATGGAACTCCGTCAATTAGAATCTCTTAGTCGTATTTTTTTATTCTTGGGAGTTTTCTTGTAAGCCTTTCTTTTTGCTCGAGGTTAGGCTCCTTAGTCCCCCCCTCTCCGGGGTAAGGCTTGGTTGTCCCCTTCAGATATTATTTTTTTATCAATAAAATTTAGCAGGTACCGCCCTCGCTTTCCGAAAAAAAAAAAAAAAAAAAGCTGTGATCTAGGTATAGAATACACCAAAACAAATGTAAAGCTACTACAAATGCTGGCACAAGGTTTTGAATTAGATGTTAGTGGGAAGAGTTGGTAGTGTGCAGTTATATATAATGGTTATGCAATTGGAAACTCAAGAAGATTACCAAGAGAACTAGCTTATTTAGAGCTTGTTTTGCCGATGATGATCTTGAGAGCGGCACCATTGCGTGACAGTCATGAAGAAAATCATATGGTGCTTGTTATGAGAAGGCTCTTTTTAAGCTTACTTTGAGGGATGATATACAAGGTGACCATGTGGTTGATGCATAGGAAGTAGGTTAAAAAAAAGTATTGGTCTTGGCTTTTCATTCTCCCCTCTAAAATTTGTGAGTGGTATTATACCATAGATGGGAATGGAAGTGCAAAGTTATGTTGGTACTCCTCCCATGACTTGTTGTGCCGTCAAAATGATAGGATCCTCTTTCAACCTATTGATACTCGTAGGTATTACTTATAACCCTATTATCTGGTTTTGCTTTTTTAGCACCCATTCTATGTAATATATCTTTTTGCTGATTTTGTTTCTTACGCCATATTGAACATTCCAGATAAAATGGAAACAAAAAGGCAAAGACCATTGTATCGGCAAGCGTGGTGATAAAAGAAATGGTAAAACTCCTAAGAGTAAATGTGATTCTTTTTCGTGAAGGCCGGCTTGTTAAGCTTCGCCTGCCGGTGGAAATAACATCCTTGGTATGTCGCCATTTGGAAGAAAAGTTTCGTGGTTTTGAATTCTCTTTTGTAATTTTGTGATGATTCCATCTTGTTGCTACTTTGATCTTGTCTCGCTCTTCTTAATGAGGCTTTTAATGCATGGTACGAAAGTTATATGTGCATAAACGTTTCCAACCGTATTGACTATTTCTAAGGTGTTACAGAAGTATTATTATGATTGATGTAGCAAAATTTGCTGCTTCAGTTTAACTGTTACTATATTGTTGCAACATAAAAAGTTCCCATGGGAATGAGTTCTTCCATGATTTACTTTCTCTGCCTTTACTTTGAAGTAAGACAAAAGGAGATAGTATTGCACTTATAACAGTTATCGTAGTATGTGTGTGTGTGTGTGTGTGTGTGTGTCTATATATATTGGGATTTATATGACGTTGGCGGGACAGAGTTGTGTTCTTGTTAAAGTTATATATGCTTTTTCTACACGTGCTAGACACAAATGTTGTTCATGTCTGATCTTTGGGAATTTGGGCAGATAACTTTTGATATCTATATTAATAAAAAAAAAGTTATTGCATATTTTTTATTTGCTCTTTCTATCAGTAGTAATTTTAGCTGTATGCAGAGCACCTTATTTGTGCCTCTAGGTATGTGATGACTGTATTTTATACGCAGTTATTGGGTATTATTCCGACTTAAATTATGCTATTTCTCGAGGTTTTTGTTGTCTAAAATGTGTTTTAGTGTTGTTTTATAGTTTCAGGGACTTTTGGAACAATTGTGCAAAATATAGGCATTTTATGCTGAATTGAACAACTTCAGGGACCAAAGTGCAAAAGCTGGAAACTTGAAGACCAAAAGCTGAAAATCAGATTTTTATCTCCAAAATCAGCCGCCACTTTCATAGAGATCCAATTGTCTTGGGAATTGTGAAATCATATTTTTATTATTTTTAGTGTTTTAATTATATTGTATCTCCTTTTCCTCCTTGTTGTAGGATTAATTAGGTATAAATAGATCCCTTTAGTTAGGAAAAAAAGAGGAGAGAAGTTCTGTATTATTTTTCTTTGTCTATGAAGAAAAATTCTCCAAGAATGGTTCAAGGTTTTGTACTTTCAATTATGGAGAAATAACTTCATAATCTAGGAATTGAAGGTAACTTGTATCGAACCTATTGTTTTATATTAAATCTTATTCATTTAATTCTTGTTGATTGTGGTGATTATCAATCCCTATATTATTTCGCTTTGAACAAATGAATGTAATCGCAAATAATAAAGGCCTAGAGGTGCGGATAACTGCATGACCAATGTGCATATGTCGTACACTGGCTCACCATCACAATAAATTGGACCTATCGATGCACGAGAGTGATAAGTTAGGGCCAGGTTCATACATGATCTAGGTGACAGATAGATCATAATCTATGTGACAACTAGATTACATGTTCTTGTGCTTAGGATATAGAATTGATGAATTTTGCGGGGATGGAGGCTGAACCAATTGTTCAACAGTCTATATCTATCTTTTGTGAACGAACCCAAGAAATTGAATGATAATTATTTTGAATTAAACAATAGAATAGATACAAGTGAATCTTAATTCCTAGTCAATTTACAATTCTTTGATTTATCTCATATTTACATGCTTTGTTAATTATGTTATTTTATTGCTTTCTAGTTAATTTAATTTATAAAAAAACCAAAAACCACATTAGTTATTAATTGCTTTATTTTAATAGATTAGTTAAATTTACTATAATCAAATCCAAATCTCTGTGGTTCGACCCTTGCTTCCCAAAACTATTCTATAATAGTCTTGTCCACTTGCAAGGAAAAAGATTAAATAAAACATCGATCAGTGTGTCCAAAGCCAAAGGTGTTTTGCTTCTGCAAGTATTATCATGCTGTTGTATTCAGTTATTTTGGTGTCTTGATCTTCAAACAGGATACTTTGGTAATTCTCTTTAGTAATTGGTCTTTTCCATGTCAACATGTGAATTTTTGAAAATTGTATTAACAGACTATATGAATTTTCATGCACTTTCTTTTCAGGAGTATATGGCTCGAAACCAGAAATTTCTGATTTCACAAAGCATTTAGATGAGATGTCATTGAATGAGCTCCTTGATGGCAGTTGCAAATGTCATAGTTTCGACAAAGACAAGGGAAAGAAAGCGGCAAATGCAAATGGAAATATTCTGCAGTCTATTAGATAGGGGTTGCCTATACATGTAGTGCCCTTGGATGGCTATGCTCTTTATACGTTTTTTTGTGGACTGCAGAATTCGTCTGCCGCCGTGACATGTGGGGGGGGGTTCAAAATTGGAACAAACTTGCTATTTAATTTTATTTTTTTTTTTAAAATAGATTTTACAACGTTTTTTAAACGTTGTAATAGAGTCTATTACAACGTTTTAAAAACCTTGTAATAGAGTCTATTACAACATTTTTAAAACGTTGTAATAGACTCTTTTACAACATTTAAAAAACGTTGTAATAGACTCTGTTACAACATTTTAAAAACGTTGTAATAGAGTCTATTACAACGTTTTTAAAACGTTGTAATAGACTCTATTACAACGTTTAAAAAACGTTGTAAAAAAGGAGGGCCTATTACAACGTTGCCTAACACAACGTTTTACAAAACGTTGTAAAAGCTCTATTACAACGTTTTAAAAACGTTGTTAAAGGCCTTTTTTGTTGTAGTGCCAAAACCCAACCATAGAAGAGAAGAGGAGGTCAAGGAGAACACATACCCAGCGTTGCATGTTCGTTTTGTTCAACTTGTAGGGCTGATTTAAGGTGATTTACAACATCTCTTCTTATTTATTTTAGCCTCATTGACCCTAGGGAAAACAATCTTGCTATATGAGGTCAATGAGAGCACTTAGGACTTTGTAGAGATGCCATGTTCTCGTATATGCTAAATGATGAATTTTTGGTTGGATGAACAAATTATGAACAGATTGTAAACCATGATTATGATGGTCTTCATGTGTAGTAATGTGTGATAAATCATTCTATCTTGTTTGTTTAAGTGTTGGGACCATGTTTGATGAAATGGTTAGGCTTGTAGAGATGCCATGTTCTCGTATATGCTAAATGATGAATTTTTGGTTGGATGAACAGATTATGAACAGATTATAAACCATGATTATGATGTTATTCATGTGTAGTGATGTATGATAAATCATTCTATCTTGTTTGTTTAAGTGTTGGGAGCATGTTTCATGAAATGGTTAGGCTTGTAGAGATGCCATGTTCTCGTATATGCTAAATGATGAATTTTTGGTTGGATGAACAGATTATTAACCATGATTATGATGTTATTCATGTGTAGTGATGTTTTCTAAATCATTCTATCTTGTTTGTTTAAGTGTTGGGAGCATGTTTGATGAAATGGTTAGGCTTGTAGAGATGTCATGTTTCACTATATGCTAGATGATGAATTTTTGGTTGGATGAACATGTTGTAAATTATGATTATGATGATATTCATGTGTAGAGATAGATGATGAATTATTCTATCTTGTTTGTTTAAGTGTTGGGAGCATGTTTGATGAAATGGTTAGGCTCATATTTGATGAAATGACAAGAATGAATATATATGCCTAGTTTGTGACTTTGATTATATGTTTCATACTTAATTGTTTGATTGGGGTTTTATGGGTTTAATGACCTTAGTAACCTATTTAATTATGTTAGTATGGACATAGGAGAGTATTGAGGCCAATGGCTTCTATACCCTAATTTTTGAAAGATTAATTATGACTCAACGGAGTTGACCATTGGGTTAGTATGACATTAAGGAGTAGTATGCCTAAGTCCTACGAATTTTGGGGTAGTATTAATGGAGGTTAAGCCTCCAAGCATTTTAAGGTGTATGATGAACACTTGGTGATTAGAGTCTTAATATTGTCTCTAATGTGATTATATGCTAGTTGTGAATTTAAATGCATGACTAGATGATTGTAGAGTACATGCCTACTTATTTGAGCATATGGATATGAATTACGTGTGCTTGAAGTTTGAGTCCAGCTGGAGTCAGTTTGTTGAGTCGTTGGTGGGACGATGTATCATCTTCACGAATTGTGGTATTCGTGATTTTGATGGATCGCCGCGCCGGGTTGCACACACCCCTCTATCGATGGGCACGGTAGGGAAGTAGTTGATCTTAGTTGTAGTATGGAAACATGACTTTGATAACTACGGAACTCGAGTGGGGAAATGTTTTGGGGACGTCGATATCCACGAAAGGGATATCGAGGACACATAAAGGTTTTGCACGTGTGTTTTTGCAGGAGGGACACGGCGGAAAAATGGTAACGGTATTATATCCCTTTTATATGAATTGACTCACGAGTGCTTATATGTGAATAATGTGCTATGTGAATATGATATGATATGAAATGATGGTTGAATGAATTAATGAAATGTTATACTTGTTGATAACATGATACTCGAAATTGTTAAGTATGGATATCTTGACATGATTATTTATGAAATGTATATTATGCCAATAGCATGAATTATTATTGTTGAGCATGATGCCATGACAGGAAGTTATGTTATTAACTTGCTAAGTCTTTATGACTTACTCCTATTTGTTTTGATTGTTTTCCCTAGATTCGAGTCGAGCGAGTGGTTCGAAGTGATTATCGAGTTGCGTTGGTGAAGCATTTGACGAGGTTGCTACCTTGTAATTTTAGTATCTTTTCTTTTGGCAAGGACGATGGGAACATAAAGTTATATAAACTTTATGAGGGGTAGCAAAACTTTATGTGTTTGATTATTAGTACTTATGTTAATTACTACTTAATCATTTGTGAGCCGACATGTGTTAGTCGTGCCTTATGTAATATTGATATTCATGCTTTAGTTGTTTAACCATGTATTGGTTAATTTATTGTGTTTGTTATCCGACATGTTTTTAGTCGTTAAGTATGTTAGACTAGAGTTGTAGACTTAGTTTAATGTTGGGTTTCGGCCGTAACGTCGCCAATGACTTGGTATATAACTGCTATAAATTGTTATCACATGATTTTAATTTTTGGACCAAGAGATTCATTATCTCTTTGGTTGTGTTAGTTTGAGCTTGTTAGCTCGGGCGCCACTGTTTAATTATATTACACTTCCGCATGTGTTAAAGTTATTGGTGTATTGCCGTTATGGCCTTACCCACTATTTGCTATTTGTTGTTGTTATGTGCCTTTTTCGACGGCACGACCTCGGGGTCTCGTCTTGGGATCCGGGTCGGGTCGCCACAATTGGTATCAAAGCTTATGTTTATAAGTTAGCTATTCGCCGGGATAGGTTCCTTGGCTTAGGGGGTTTGTTTTGTGTGATAGTTCTATCTTAACGAAGAGTGTTCTTATAGGATAAGATGGTTGACACTAGAGCTGGTACTAGCACCGGAGGTAGTGCCGGTAGAGGTGCCGGTAGAGGCACAAATGGTGGTAGAGAGACTAATGAGAACCATTAGCCAGAGGTTCCTCCACTTCGGACGCCGGAGGAGCAGTTCGAAGCTATGGCTACCATGTATAGGGGTATGCTTGCGATGATGAACGAGATGAATCAATGGCGCTTTGGTAGGGCCGACCACCGCGTGACCACGGCCACGCCCACAACCATATCCAACACCGCAGTTGCTTGAGTCTGATGGATGCCGAGACATCACGGGGATTCGATGCTTGAGAAGTTCGTAAAGCTGAAACCAAGACAGTTCAATGGGGAACCGGATGCTTCGAAGGCCGAGTTATGGATCGAGCACCTAGAGAAGATATTTGCACCGTTGAGGTGTGATGATGAGAAGAAGGTGGTACTAGCAGTGTTTAAGCTACAGGGCACTGCGAAGCACTGGTGGCAGGTGCTTAGAGAGAGTTGAGACATGCTTAGAATCCCCCACACATGGCCTAACATTGTTAGGGAATTTAGAGTTTCATATGTACCGGAGGTTGTTCGGGAGAAGAGGGAGAAGGAGTTTTTTGACCTAGTGCAGGGAGGCATGTCTATATCGTAGTATTCAGCGAGGTTCACGGAGCTAGCACGCTATTGCACTCATTTGATTCCGAATGAGGCGAAGAGAACGCAGAAATTTGTGAAGGGTTTGAAGACGGAGTATAGGAGACAGCTGTTATCTCATCAGTTCGTGGAGTATAGGAAGATAGTGGATAGAGCCTATGTGATTGAGAGGGACATCGAAGAGCATCGTGTCATGGGTAATTCGGGTTTTTCTTCACAGCCTAGACAGTCTTCGGGATGAGGTAATGGATCGGGTAATCGAGGGAATTATAATGGGAACAATGATCGCAGGAAGGGAAATGGTAGATTTAATCATGAAGAGGCGAGCAAAGAATCGGTCGAGGTGGTAGAGGAGGCTGCTTACACACGAGTCGTGGAGATCGTAGCATGATTGTGGTATGCTCTTTATTGTTCGAAGATGGGGCACACGGAGGATAAATGTTGGAGGAAGAGTGGGGCACCGGTGGAGTGCTACTATTGTGGATCTGCAGGGCACGTGAAGAGGAATTGCCCTAAGTTGAGGGGTAATCAGCCAGGAGGATCGAGTCAGCCTACTGTTGGGGCTAAGAGAGATAGTGATGGGAAGGCAAAGGTGCAGGGACGTGTATTTGCTTTAGACCAGAGGGGAGTACCTGAGTCGACTGCAGTTATTGGAGGTACCGCTTTCTATCTTTGATAGTGAACACAGTACTTATAGCTCCAAGATCATCACATTCGTATGTTGCATCACATTTTGTTGATCGCTTGCGTGTATTGCCTCGATTTGCCTTTACGTGCTTGAAGTTTCTACCCGCTGGGGAATGTTTATTGACTTCGAAGTTTATAAAGCATGCGATGTACTTGTGGATGAACATGTTTTGCATGATTTGGTAGTGTTGCCACTTTGTGATTTTGATGTGATACTCGGTATGGATTGGTTGTGCGCTTATCATGCTTTGGTTGATTGCTTTAGTAAGAGGTTACTTTTGATATGCCCGGTGTTCCTAAATTTATGTTCTTGGGTGATACTTACGCGTCTAGTGGTTTCTTGGCGTCATTTCGCTCTAAAGGCTAGAAATTATTGTCACGTGGTTGCACGGGGTATCTAGCTTGTGTGATTGATAAACGGGTTTCGACTTCCGATCTTGAGGATGTGGTTGTGTGTGAGTTTCTCGGATGTCTTCTAAGGATTTTGGGATGCCACCGGATAGGGAGATTGAGTTTTGTATCGAGTTGTTGCCTTGGGGACTACACCGATATCGGCGCCGTATTAGGATGGCACCTATGGAGTTGAAGGAATTGAGGTTCAGTTGCAGGAGCTTCTTGACATTGGCTTTATCAAGCCAAGTGTATCGCCTTGGGGTGCGCCGGTATTGTTTGTTAGGAAGAAGGATGGAAGCCTTAGGTTGTGCATTGATTACAGGGAGTTGAACAAAGCGACGATCAAGAACAAGTATCCGTTGCCGCATATAGATGACTTGTTTGATCAGTTGCAAGGATCGGTGGTGTATTCTAAGCTTGATTTGAGGTTCGGGTATCATCAGTTGAAGGTGAGAGCCGAGGATGTTCCAAAAACCGCTTTTCGTACGAGGTATAGGCACTATGAGTTTATGGTGATGCCATTTGGGTTGACTAATGCGCCGGCAGTATTTATGGACTTGATGAATCGGGTGTTCCATAATTTTCTTGATTGTTTTGTGGTGGTTTTCATAGACGACATTCTTGTGTATTCTAAGTCTCGGGATGAGCATGCACAACATTTGAGGATGGTCTTGTCGATTCTTCGGGAGAGGCAACTCTACGCCAAGGTTAGCAAGTGTGCTTTTTGGCTAGAGGAGGTCTCATTTTTGGGACATGTTGTTTCTAGTACCGGGATAGCGGTAGATCCTTCTAAGGTTAAAGCGGTGATGAATTGAAGGAGACCGACTACCGTTACGGAGGTTAGGAGTTTCTTGGGGTTAGCCGGGTATTATCGGAGGTTCATAGAGGGATTTTCGAAGATTGCTACACCGATGACAAATTTGACCCAAAAGAAGACAACGTTTGTTTGGAGTGATAAGTGTGAAGCAAGTTTCCAAGAATTGAAGAAAAGGTTGACTACGACACCAGTTTTAGCGTTGCCTAGCGGAGATGAGAATTTTGTGGTTTATAGCGATGCATCGAAAGAGGGATTGGGTTGTGTTCTTATGCAGAATGGTAAGGTAATCGCTTATGCTTCGAGGAAGTTGTCTCCGTATGAACAAAATTATCCCACGCATGACCTTGAGTTGGCAGCGGTCATATTTGCTTTGCATAAGTGGAAGCATTATTTGTATGGGTCGAAGTTCGAAATTTTCACGGATCACAAGAGTTTGAAGTATTTGTTCTCACAAAAGGAGTTGAATATGAGACAAAGGAGATGGAGGGAGAAGTTGAAAGACCATGATTGTACGATACTTTATCATCCGGGGATGGCGAACGTGGTTGCCGACGCCTTGAGTAGGAAAGTTCATTTGTCGTGTTTGATGATTCGGGAATGGAAGATGTTGGAGGATGTCCGTGATTGGAGTCCTAGTGAGGTTAATCATGGAGTGTTGTTTGCTAGTGTCCGGGCTATTCCAGTTTTATTGGAAAGGATTAAAGAGACTCAAAGGAAGGATCCGGGATTAGTGAAGATCATTGATGAATTGGGCAAGAGCGAGACGCCGGAGTTTGCATCTGGATTTTTGCGAAATCCGCCTATTCATGTGATTTGGTTAGGGAATCGAGTCAGCAAGTGACTTTTTAGCTTTCTCATTACCTTTCGGATATGGAGTTTTTCCTACTTTTGTATATGCCAAATGTGCTGCATTGGACTAAAAGCTTTGTGGGACGATCTTATTGACATTAGCTCCACGAATTCCAAGCCTTGGATTGATTTCAATATCATCCTTGAAGCTCATGAAAAAGAGGGCGTTGTGGACTGGGATAAAAGGGAAGCCATGGACTTTGCAGCTGCTACTGCTCTTTGTGGTCTAATTGCTCAAGGTTTTGAGGGCAGCAACTTGACTTGGCTAAACAAAGGGGTAAACTTCCTTTCAACGTATTGATAGGCTTTTTTGCAATGTTGAATGGACTGCTTTCTTGACTTTCTTTTCTCTCATTTTTCATTTCAAGCAAGAGTCACTCTCGAGCACCGCAGAGCTTAAATGCCCGTGAGCTTTCTATTGAAAGACTCCTGTGAGACCAAGGCCAGGCTGAAGCAAACTTCACTAAGCCCCTTTGTGGTGGCCTTCCAAGTATAGGAAGCGCTCTCTTTATTAATTACATCCAAAAGAGTCCTCCCCCGCAAGTCTTTCTGGCTTACTATGTACACCCTTCGCTTCCTCCTTTTTAACCAACTGCCAGCAGAATTTCGCCATGAGTGCAACATTCGTGGGAGCAGCCTGCTTAAGACCCAAGCCACCCGCAGCCTTTCTTTGGTTGAAAAATTCTCTCCCAAGACTATAGTCTACCTTCTTGTGACCCTCACTACCACCCCAAAGAAAGAAAAATGCACTCTATCCAGCAAGTCACAAACTTACTGAGGGATCTTGGTAGACTGCATCGTATATCGCGGGATCGCCGACGTCACCGCTTGCTCAATAACAGTAGATGTACCCGCTTCTTGCACTTGTGTAACCGAGTCCCCTGGTTCCCCCACAACCGTATGACCCTCATCCATGGTCACTGCCATAGGATTGTCGTTGGATAAAGAAATGGGTAGGTTTGGAGTCTTCCCACCCTCACCTTGCTTCTCAAGAACCACGGGAGAGTCAGGAACATCAATGAGTTCTTCCCCTTGAACCTGCCCTTGTTCATAGATAGCGATCCCCTTTCTCCATCAACCTTACGAACTGGAGTCCATCTTACCGATTGTACCTTAGTAGAAGGTTTACGTTTGCCATTGTCAATTGCCCCAACACCTACCGAAGTTATCCCGTTAGACTGAACATCAGCTATTTTCTCTTGCTTACCCTCAACTTCAATAATCGGAGTATGTTCTGGTTTGCGCATAGGCGGATTATTATCCCTTTTCTTTCTACAGTCGTCTTCAATGTGACCAAGCAATCCGCAACCTTCACAATCTAAAATATTCCCTTCAAAGACCAGTGATTGCCAAAAACCATCCTCCTTAGTTGAACCAAGCCAAATTCGATGAGGTAGTGTCACCGAGACGTCCATCTCAACACATATACGAGCAAACATAGGATGTGACAAAGCCAACGTTCGCTCATCTGCGCGGAGGAAATTACCCAGAGTATTTCCTATTCTCTGGAGATATGAAGGATTAAAGAAGGTCAATGGAAGTTGAGGCAATCGAATCCAAACTGCAACTTTCGGACTATCCTTCTTGAAAGCTAAATGCGGTGTCCACCGGAAAGAACGGTACATGCACTAATCATGTGCGACTCTTTTTAGAGGGCACGTATCATGTCTTCCTGTGACGCAAGGTGAATCATGACGTGCCTAGGATCTAGAAGTCCAGTAATGAAATCTCCAGAAAACTGCCATGACCGAGATATATGCTCTTGAATTGCATGGACAGAAGGTCTTCCTACCGAGAATTTTCATATGATAGTGTTAGCAAATTGATTAGCCGCCGATTCCAGTTCAATAGGGGTGAATAAGCACCCAGGCTCGTTGTTCACAGAAAGAGCTTGACGAGGAGGAAGGAATAACCCTTAGCGCTGGAACCCTTCTAGGCTTTTTGGCATGCAGTTGCCGCCGTCTGATTAACCGCAGCCGCATAAGACATTTCAGTACTAGTCATTCTGGCTTAGACTTAGACAAATTCCTACGGTTAATAAAGCCTTTCGCGGTGGACTATCGGATAGGAAATGAAGATCTCTGAGATTCTAACTATCGGAAGTTTTCCCTGAATAGAGTCGATTCTGAGACATAACTGGATTGACTCTTACTAGGGGCATTCTCACTAGTTTTAAGGATTTCCCTAAGCTTTCAGTTTCGAAATAGGAATTTAGGGTCATACTCTCTAGAAAGCATTGAGGATGGTGAATCCTTACTCCTGTATTACTGCACTTTGGCCAATTCTATCCCTAGCGCAGGAACCGCAGAGACGCGCCGATCCTATTCCTATCCATTTCTCATACTAGCAAGCA
>JABEVN020000211.1:0-50410 GCA_013146195.2 Codonopsis lanceolata | reverse complement strand
GTTAAATAGGTTTAATTGGTTTATTTAATACAAATTGACCATAATACCCTAAGTACACCCTTCATTGAGAAAAAAGTCTCACCTCTATCTTAAAAAGTCAATCGGATTATTTAATTAAAATTTATTTTCTTAATCATTCTTTAAAAAAAAATATGTATTTATTTTTTTAATACCATCAATACATGTAGTTTTTCATGTTTAGTTTTGGTTATTTTCTCATCAATTTTTAGTTTAAGTAGTCAAATTGTTTTAAGTAGTTATCTACCATCCCTTTATCAAAAAATATAAGTAGTCAAATATACAGAAGTTGAAAATGTTTACCACATATAATATTTATAATTACACCAACGAATAAATTATTTATCCCAACCCACATTAAATGATTACTTTTTTTTAAAAAAAATATCTTGAAATTAGTATTCATTTTTTACGTATATTTGAGAAAAGGGTAAAATGAGAATAATCAAAAGTTTATCAATGAATGGTTGTGTTCGTGTTTTGAAAAAACCAAAGAAGATTAGAATATAGGTCTTTTGACTTTGGCTTTTCAATGCATAAAATAAAATGTATTTATATTGGCTTTTAGTTTATAAACTTAAACAAACACTCCAAATTTGACTTATTTTAAGTTAAAAGCCAAAAGTTACGTCAAAAAGCGGTAACAAATAATCACTTGATGGTTTTGATTCTTTTTAGGTGAATTAATTGCATGGTCTAACTACCCAATAAATCTCAGCCATTTATTTGTGATCCAATGGATACTATAATAATAACCATCGGTGATTAGTGAGAGGAAGTAATCATTAAAACCTAACCTCACACCTGAACTCTTGCCATCAACTAGTTGCCTGCTGTCGTTGTTTGCTTAAAACCCCGAGTAGTCAATTTGCTATCAATACTCGTGCTGTCACGGGTCTGCCAACTACCATCAATTTGGTGGTTGTGTTGTCACATGTAGCCAAAGGACGACTATGTTGACACTCTCAGTTAAAGGTTGCCCAAACCCTACGTTGAAGAATAGCTCGTCTTTTTTTTTTTTTTTGGATTAGTAAAGTATTATAAACAAGGCGACAGGTGACTCGTGTTGTGTACACTAGAGGTATACCAAACAAATGAGCTTAACTATAACAAGATTATCCATAAATTCTATTAAAGAATCAGTCTTTGCACAAAAAGAAAAACATGTGGAGCGGGGATTCCTTCAACTTGGAAATAGATAGCTCAACATTCTCAAAAGCTCTTCGATTTCTTTTCATCCACAACATTCTAAAAATGCACAAAAGGATAGACAACATCCCAAACCTAGCTTCTTCTTCTTTGCTTATAGAGCGACCAACTAAGAGGAAGCTCTTTGACGGAGAAGGAAGAGGCCCACGAACCTTGAAAGAGATTGAGAATGAAATTCCACGTCTCGCACGCCACTGGACAATGAAATAGAATATGATTTACACTCTCCCCTTTTCTTTTACACATGAAGCACCAATCGACATAAATTATATTCGTTTCGCAAATTATCACCAATAAGAATAGCTTCATTCGCTGCCTCCCACATAAAAAAAAGCTACTTTGGACGGGGCCCAAAATTTTCAAATAACTTTCTAAGGAAAATCACCTCGATCGCAACCAACTTCCGGTAGTACGACGGAACTAGGAAAACAAATATATGTATGAACCAAACCCCAAAAACATTTGTTAACCCAAATAGCTCATCATTTCGAAGATTGGTTAAACCCAAACCTTGATATGTATGAACCAAGCCCCAAAAACAATAAGAAAAAGCCTGTTGTAATCCTTCTTCCACGTGAGCTTCTATAGAGATGGCTTGGCAAACATAAGGAGTGCTACCAACTTATCGGTACGATGATGGGTGGTGCAAAACTGGCCTTGACCAAGCTTCTTCCTTATTGTGCAAAATGTTGGAGGATTTGTGGTCAAAGGCCAAGCTTCTCAGTGGAGTTAAAACTCATTGTAGATCATTTGATGGTGTCCAACTAATTTAAAATCTTTTGAAAAAGATTTGATGTGGACTTTGGGTTCGAAGAACTATAATGCTATAATGGTCAACAATGGAGAGAAGAGAGAAAACATGTGTGTGTGTGTGTGTGGCATTTGTATTTTAACTTTTTGATAAAGAGTGAGTGTGAGAAAGAATTATAGTGGGACCTATGAGGGTGAAAACAAGAAAAAATGTCTCTAAAACACATAAGAGAACATACATAATACTTTTGAACTAGCTTTAGTTATTTATTTTTTGGTTCCTTGACAGAATAGTTTCATGGGAGAGTTTCTTTTATAATTATATTTCTTTTTTACATTATAAATTGACTCTTGATAAAGAGCAGTGTTCTAAAACTCGCCCTAGGCGGCCGCCTAGGCGCTAGTCCCACACCGCGATTAATACCAAATAGGACAACCAAATCATTGGAGAAGAAATCGCCGATTAGGTGCCCTAGTCGCCGACTAGTCGCTTTAGGCACCGTCAATGAGGGAAGTAACGACAGGAAGCAGCGCGAAAGATGTGTTTGATGAGTGGGGAGAGGGTGACCCAAGGAGAGAGGAGCGAGAGGTCTAGAATGGTGACGATGGAGAAAAAGGTAGGGATACGGTGGAGATCCCGTGCGATGCCGTGGAGGAGGGATGTGTGGATGGATCGTTTGAGATGGAACCATTTCCAGCTGCGAACGTGAGAGACAGCTGTTGCTGTATCTTCGATTGTTGTCTGTTGATAATTGGAGAGGCCGAGAGAAAGAGAGCACGGAGATGGTAAGTGATATTAGAGAGAGAAGGATAACGCCTAGGAGAAAGAGAAAGGAGGGAGGAACTGCTGGTTGAGAGGAAAGTTTTCCTTGATATGGGGTGACCACGTAATAATCATAGCAAGTCTGCAAGAATGAAGTTGTCTCAGCTAAAACATTGGGTGAGGTTAAATGTGTTTTACACTCTTTTGCTCTTATTACATATTAAGAGTATTAAGTTATTTAGGGAGTAATATGTATTAAGTATAGTATTGAACTATGTATTGCGTATTAATGAAGTATTCACTTTTTAGTTTTTAAATTATTTAATGATATTTTTTATTAGTAAATTTAAAGGTTTAAGTTTATAATATTAAGAAAAATTATATAAATAAGGTTTAAGAATTTTAAGAAATTAAATTTGTAGTCAGTGTTGATGTATTTTTTAAATTTACATTAAAAAAATCAAGAACTATTTTAATTATGCCTTAATTTCTAGGCCCCACTTAGGCCCAGGCGGTGTAGCTCCCGCCTAGCGACTTTAAGAACTTTGATAAATAGTAAGGGCAAAACTGTATTTTTGATATGAAATCTGTCATGTGCAAATCATGTGACTACTTCCATTGATCTTCTTACGGCCATTTGATGGACGGACAAAACTGGGACGTATTCAAACATGAAGGATTAATGTGCGATGATCCTTTTGAGGGATGAAATTGGAATTTGGGGAATTATTATTTGGCCTTCACTATGAGAACAGAACCTTCAATATTCATTATGACATAATCCTTGGTGATTTTGAATTATATGGATTTATCAATATTTTAGATATGTCTTATTTGTATATTTGAGAGTGTTGTTGCCTCATTGGAGTACATTATTCACTCCTGACCTTTTTTCTGATTTCTATGCAGGTATAGTTCTTTGCCTTGTGTTTAATATTATTGCCGTGATGGTTTGTTGGATAAGAGGTGGTGGTAAGTCTTTTGTTCTGTACCCGTTACGCATTACTTGCTGTGATGCAATGCTCTGTTTGTAAGTTCTAAATGCGTTTGACTTTCTACAGGTGTCAGAATTTTTTTCCTTGCAACCGTTTATGCTCTACTTGGCTGTCCCCTTTCGTATGTGCTATGGTACAGGCCACTCTATCGTGCTATGAGGTATCTAAATGTTTTTTGTATGTCCCCATCTGTCTTTCATTTATGTTGATTTTACGTGAAGCTTTGGCTAGAGTTCATTCTTGATTTACAATTTAGTAAGTATTGGTGTCAATTGGGATCCCTTAATTTCCTTCAACTCAAGATACTTTTAAAAGTAATCTTGTCCTGAGTTTAATCTCGGTTCTAGATTCACAAATGTCCCCTTCCACCAACCATGCTCGCACTACACACAAAAATAAATACAATAAATAAATAGAGGGGAAAAAGAGAAAGCAAGAAAGACTTGTTACACTTTGGGGGAATGGTACTACATATCGACCTGAAGTGGGATCTCTTTTTTTATACTAGGGCCACCCTACTTAGAATAAGTTATTGATTCCTCATGAGAGATGGGGAATTTCCTTTTGAAGCTTATTATTTTTATTTTTTAAACGGAAGTTTAATCACCTTGCAAGTCCAAGCTCGGATTGAGAGTTTTGTGTTAGGTAGTGTAGAACTTTGTCAAATCTAGAATCATGAACCTTAAGAATATTCTCACAGATTTGAACTTATTGATGATCTCACAATATTGGATCAAAACATAACAGTTGAGAAGAAATCATGTAACTGGCCCCGAGTGATTGGGATAAATGCTGCTGAGTCGAGTTGAATTGTACTTGAGAATGGGTAATGGGAGAGCTACAAAAACAGTGGTTTTAGAGCGGAAAAGAATAAGCGTGAACGAGGGTTGGATTGATGATAAAATTTCAACAGGGTCGCGCATCTTTCTATTCTCATTCCAATCATGTCTAATTTTGCTAACTCCAAAGACCTACCCCGGCTAGCAGGATCTGTCTATTTGTGCCGATTGTCAGCGTGAAGAGGTGATCCTCTTGTCTGTAGAGCAAACCACATGTATTAGAGTTGATTTTGGTTTATTGGTCTGAGGCATATTTAATTCTGCTTTTAGGAGACTATTTTCTTTGAGGATGATGGTGCGAGGCCTTCGACTGCATTTGAGTTCAGCAATCGCTGGTTGGATTACCATTTCTGGGTGTACTGAGATAGACTCAATTGTAATTTTTCAATCATGGCAAGTTTTGTTTTCCCAATTAGAAGGAAAGTCATATGCATATCGAGGCTTTGTTCTTTTGGATAATGGGGGAATTTGATTACTGGATAGATCAAAGTTGAGACGTAACTTTGGCCTTGTTTGGGTAGATGATTCGTTTTGTGGATCATGGTCTTTTTCGTGATTTTGTAATGATTGAATCAAAAAGTAAGAGAGACGGGGCCCATATAATTTGATTCGTGTGGTCGTAACCTTCAAATCCAAAAGGGGGGAGAGAGAGAGAGTGGGGATTTTATTCATCATGGACATGCTGTTATATTCCTTGCATTTTTGGGTGTGAAATGTAACTATACTAGTGTGCCAGACTGGTTTTTAAGTAGTGTGGGCATTAGAAATGTCATTCTTGGTTATGCAAATATTATTACCCCCTGTCCAAAAAAAATTGTCCAAAAATGAGTGTCCATTTTCCAATGAAGTAAATAAATTTGTGTTTATCTATTATCATGTACCAATGTGCATTTGCAATGCTATGATGTGGACACTAGGCATAGTTGTAAAAGGTGAGCGCCTTTTGCGCTTGAGGCGAGAGGAGGCGGGGGTCTGGCTCCTGGACTGGTCGACTCCAGGCGATGAGCGCCTTTTTGCGCCTTTTTGTCGCCTTTGTTGCCTTTTTGTGCCTTTATCGCCTTTTTGCGCCTATGCCTGTGAATGAGGATAATGAAGATTATGGAGATGATGATGAGATAGATGCTGAGGATTTTTAGCTTGTTTTTGTTGTTAATTGTTAATTATTACATTTCATGACTTTAGTTCTCTCTTGCATGCCTTTATTTTCATTTGCTTTAATGACTATTTATTTTCTTATTTGGAATTGAAGTGAAGTTCATCTAATACTTTGGAATTTCAACTATGAATGATGAAATTTGTGTTATTAATATTATGTTGTTAACTTAGTTTCATCACTCATGAGTCGTGACATGTTTTATTGAGATTTGCTATGTTATATATATATATATATATATATATATATATATATTTATTAATTTTTCCTTAATATTTGTTCCGTGAGCGCCTTTTTTGCGTCTCGCCTCTCGCCTCAAATTTTGACCATTCACCCGCCTCTCACCTTCCGCTTTTTCCAACTATGACACTAGGGTATGTGTGTTTATGTACTGCTAAAATGCCTAAAAGTCTATTTCTTTTGTTATATTAAAAAAAGAAAAAGCTGAAAAGTCAACTTAATTAACTTTCTTTGAGAAACCAAAGAGGACACCCAGACAGAGGGAGTATTATACTGCTTATAGTTTTTACATATTGATTATTTGTTGTTTTAATACTAATAATTTTTATTTTTATTTTTTGTTTTTTTGCTTTTGGTTGTGATGGGATATTTGTAAAGATGTTGATTAAATGTTTTCTTGTTTCTATAGGACTGACAGTGCATTAAAGTTTGGTTGGTTTTTCATGTTCTACATGGTAAGTACTGCAAATGAGTCATCTCAACCCTTTGTTGTTGTCAATTATTATCTTAGTCACTGATGGACATCATTGACATTATGCAGCTCCACATTGCCTTTTGCATATTTGCTGCTATTGCTCCTCCAATTGTCTTTCATGGGAGGTTGTTGACGTAAGTTTTACATATTAATTTGTTTATGGTGATAACGAGTTATTGTTGTTTTCTGAGTCTGATGAATTCTTTTCAAAACAATGGACTTTTCCTAGTATATACTCCGGTACTCCCTCCGTTCCACCCAAAGAGTCCACGTTTGTTAAGTCTAGATATAGTAATGCCATTGAGTTGGTCATAATTAGAAAAATACTTAAACTACAAACAATGTACTTACAACACAAGTTGAGGGTAAAGATGGAAATGTTATAAAAATTGTAAGCATAATTTTTTTAAGTGGACTCTTAAAGTGAAACGTCTCAAAATAGTACGATGAACTCTGCCTAGAACAGAGGGAGTAATAGTCACTGCGCCCCTAAATGAGTGACCATTTGTTTGTGTAAGTTTACTAATTTCACCTTTCACACATATCTTGCGGTGTGGACTTCTAAATGTTATATGTGGACATTAAGGCTTCTAAAAGTCTAAAACACCCCAAAAGTCAATTTTCTAAATTTTAGTAAAAAACTAAAAATGGACCCTTATTTCGGGATGGAAGGAGGAGGTGATTATTTTCATTAGACAGTTTTGGTTGTAATTATTAACCCTTCACTTTAAACAATGAATGTCTGGGGGTCATTCAGTTTTGCAAAAGTATCATTTTTCCCTGAACTACAAACTTGTATGCGAGGCCAGTATTTTGTTCGTTCAGGATTATCTGATCCAATAAGTAGCAATCTGTTGTGTTGTCTCTCCTGTAGGCCCTGAATTAATTTTGGCGGAAACAAGATGTGATCTTTTGTGAGCCTGATTTTGTTCAAGATAGTATAATTCTGTAAGCCATAATAATATCTTATTCGCAACTCAGAAGCAGACCCCATCTTTCAAATTCTAGTGTCTGTTCTTGCATAGTGCAGAATGTTTCTATAGAAAACACCTTACCACGAAATCTGGCTTTCTGATGGGGTTGGACAGAAGTAGTCTCCAATAATGTGATTTTATAATAGTTGGTATGCCTGAATAATCAAAGAAGTAATTCTTAAAATAAGATGTTGATATACGATAACGTTTAGGATTCTTCTAATTTTCTTTTTAAAGGACAAATATGTAGATACAAAAGCAATTAACAATTTGTGAAAAGAAAAGGGTCGATGGTACTTCTTCCTCTTTTCATAAAAAGAGTATTACTTCCCATTTTAATTGGTCCAAGAAAAGAGTCATAAGTTTAAGCAATACATTTCCATTGTATTTTAACGTCCTTTACTTTTCAAAAACATGATGTTGCTCTTATGTGTCATACAAAAAAGATATAAATTCAGTGAAATCTAAAGGAAATGTATGGAAGGTCTAAAAGTTTGACTTTTGAGTGGGAGTATCTAATAGTTGGAATGAAATCTAAAGGAAAAGTGTGACTTTTGGGAATGGAGGGAGTATCTAATAGTTGGAAGCGCTGCTTTGATAATCGGCCTTCAGGGTCATTAGATGCAGTGAAAAACGCTAGTTGCAGTTCCATATTGACTTCGTCCTTTATATAATTGAAGCATCATTATAATCCTTTTTATTTTTCTGAGGATGATTATATTATTGTTCTTGCTGTGGGATGTTTATGAGTTACCCATATGAAATTACATAAATACTATGAATTGTGGCTTCCTTTGCTAGAAATAGTCAGATGCACTTTTCTCCTCGACTATTATTCTTGATTTTCCGTCTTGTAACTGATTTGTGGTATTTTTGAATCTTTAGGGGCATCCTTGCAGTAATTGATGTTTTCTCTGACCAATTGTTGGTGGGGGTAAGTTGTATTTTAGTAGGGACTGGTGAATTATATGATGCAACATTACCTAATGGTTGATTATGGGGAAGAAGTGAATAATTATCTGTTTTTTTGCAGATCTTCTACGTTGTGGGATTCGTATTATTTTGCTTGGAATCACTTATAAGCTTGTGGGTACTTCAGGTTAGAGACTCCACGCTTTCCTTTTCAGCTTATGGTCATCTTTCCGTGTTGTCTACTTTGAGCGGTTTATTTAACACGAATAACTTGTCTTTCTAGTGGTTTTTTCTGATCTCTTCACTAAACTTGCTTTCTTTCATTGTGTTGGTACAGAGGGTTTTACTTGTATTTCCGTGGGAACAAGTGATACAATACACGAACCTGGGTTTCGATTTGGTGTTGCAACAATATATTCTTATCCCCCTCTCTTATGTTCATCTCTTTTTGAGATTGTTGATTGAGTTCAGACGATTAGCGTGTTAATTAGACAGTTATGCTTAACTACCGGCTATTTGATAGGTATATCCAAAGAACATGAAAGAGATGATACAATTTGTATATTGTGGATAGCAGAGCTGCATGTTGTTTTGGTTCTTTCTTTGCCATGTGAAATTTAAGTAAATCCCTCCTAATTTTTTTATGAGATACTCCTTCCGTTCCGGGCAAAGAGCTCATTATTTTATTTTAAGATGTTTCACTTAAAGAGTCAACTTTCAAAAAGTAAGATATAAAAGTGCGATTTTATTACTAATAGACAGCTAAAAATATCATTTTTTAAAAAGTGATTTTCAAACGGGAACTCTTTGCTCGAAACAGAAGGAGTAACCGTCAATAAATAACGTGCACATATCAAGTTTCTATTGCTTACATGGAGAGAAACCAAGGTTCATCACAACCCAAACACTAGTGCTACAGTGCTAAAGTAGACTCGTCTTAATTTGGGGAATTGAGCCACCCAACCTTTCCCATGTTGAGCTGCTTAGGGCATCCGACCCTCTAAAAATAACTGAACTTGTTTTTTTCCTTGGTTGGAGAGAGAGAGAGAGAGTTTATAATAGGGGCAAGGGCACTATGATAATTTGTCTTTATTTTGTGTCTTTAAAAACGTACAATGCAATGTTTAGCACCTTAGAGTGCGACGTTTAACACCACTATTTCATTTTAGCACTTGCGAAAGTAACACTAAAATGTAAATACCAAAATAACACATCTCATTGGGCCATAGGTTAACACGAAATTCAAAACTTTATAACAACAGTAATCATATAGAAAGTACATGATTCATTTACGAGAAATTTCTTTTCGACGGGAAAAATATCTAGTCAATTATCAAAAATATAAAAAATTCACATACGAAAAGTAATTTATTTGAACATATTTCTTTACTTACCGACTTTCTTTACATTCAAATGCATAACGATTAAGCTAATGATAAGAAACAAAGCATCAAACGATTGTGTTTGCCTAGTAAAGCTGTCAGCTCACAACCCGCTAAAACCCATCATTTAGTAGGGTGGGACGAGTCAGCCCACGAAGGTGGTGGGCCTGAAAATTGCCATCCCAACCCATCATGGGACGTGAGTTTGGCGGGTCAGCCCACTAATTTTTTTCCCACAATTCATCAACAAAATTTATATTTTCTACTGTTATATTCTTAATACTCTATTTGCTCCAGGCAAAAATCAATTATACTATTTTGAGACATTTCACTTTAAGAGTCCAATTTCAAAAACTATGTTTACAATTTCTATAACATATATTTACCTTCCACGTTAGAACATTGCTTGTGCTTAAGTATTTTTGTAATTATGACTAATTTCAATTATATCAATATATCTTCTTAATAATTAGACTTTTAAGACAGGGACTCTTTGAGTGAAACAAATGAAGTAGTATTTTTAAACGACTTTCTCTACTATTTTAAAACAATTCCTCTAATATTAATAGCATTAGACAATAATAGTAGAAATTTTATATTTTCTACTATTAATTATAAATTTTATTTTCTACTATTAATTATAAATTGTATTTTCTTATATAATTTATCTTTGTTTTAATATTGTTCTTAATCTACATTATTCTAAAAAGTGTTATTTTTTAACGAATACATAATCATTTACTTATATTTAAGATTTCCAAATAATCTCACCCTTTAAGTTCATAACTATCAAACTTGTGGTTATCTTTTGTTATTTTGCAACTTGGTGGGTCAACACTCCAATCTTCACTCGCAACTCGTGCGGGAAGCCGTTTGACCCACTCTAGTGGGCTCATATTTTCTTAACTCAACCCACCTTTTTAGGTGGCAGAGTAGGTTGTCATAATGAGCCCAACCCAATTAAACAACTTTATTGCTTAGGCTAACCCCACATTTATCAACTTAGTTTGATATCTTCGTCACCTTTCATGAAATGCACGAGCATCCATAGTGGTAGAGATTTTTTTTCCATTTTTTATGAGCCCACATGTCACATCATCTCCACCTCAAAAACCTAAAACCTAAAACATCTACCTATTATAAAAAAACATCACAACAACTTTTTTATAAGTCTCACTTAATCTATACCACTTTATTTTTCTATACCACTTAATATATTTTGCAAAGAAGATCTATCCTTTTTTTTTTGCTTGGGGCCCACAACTATTTCTTGGAAAAGATCGACTTTTTCTAGAGGTGATTACGATTTTGTTCGATCTATTTTTTGCTAAAAAGCGAAGAGCCAAAACAAGACTAACACCGATTCTTTAAAAATTCAAAACCAAAATCAACCCAAGGTATATGATAATCAATATTTTGGTTCTTAATGACTTAATACAAACAAATAATAAAATTTAATATTTCTTACAAAGATTAAAAAGAATTCAACAATAGTAAAACATTGAAAATGAAAACCAGTTCACAAAAGAAAAAAAAAGATAGTACAGTCAACAATTAAAATGATTCGAGTCATAACATTACAATCAAGTTCACACGATAGAAACAAGTGAAAAAAAGTAGGTAGATGAACTTATGAGTTTTAACACTTTATAATATGAAAAGAGATTTATGATAAAAACATGTAAACCTCCAAATTCTTAATTATTGTATATTGTAGAAAAAGGTCACTACGTTTTCATTATTTCAAAAATTATCAAACAAAAAATGAAGAACTATCCGATGAAATCAACTCGGATGAAAAGAAAGATATGAATATATATATATATATCCATCCGATTTTGGAAAAATCATGCTCACCCATAGCTCTTTTGAAAATAGCTAATTCAATTATTCCACAATGGCTAAAAAGCTCCAATTTTTTTTTTTTTTTTTGAGAAATGACAGGCAAGGGAAATCTCCCACTGGCCACTATTGTGAGGCTCCGAACCTTCGTATGTTTGAATTTCTTCTTTTGTGTGTCGAATGGTTGTAACATTTCTTGTTCAGCTTGTTGTAAGAGCTTTGGAAGGTGTGTGATGGCTTGGTAGAAGCCAATGCCTTAGTTCTATATGTCCCATAACCTTTAACTTGTTATAGTTTCAAGTCGTGACTCGTCGGTAGTCGGAACACGACTCGACCGAGAGTTTACTCACGTAGTTCATTCTTGTGACCTCGGTTATACCCTAAACCACTTCTTGTTTGTCTTGAAAGGTTTTAGAGAGTGTTAGTCTTACTAGGGGATAGATTCCCTTAGTCTATTTATGCTTTTGATGCTAAATGCATCGCATTCGTCTCTATCGCGATACGTGAAACCGAATCTTGCGTATGTCGCGTCTTTTGGAGTTTCTATAATCGTGTATCGTTGTTGGACCTTGTAGGAGTACTCTAGTCCATACCTTAACCCTTCTTATATGTTTTATAACTTGGATCTTGATCATAGTATACTAGGTTGAGAGTTTTGAAGCATTGTTGCTTCGTTTGATCATTTAGATCTTAGGGTTTCTAGGTTTACCTTCCTTGGTTGTATTGCATGTCTATTTGACTTGTGATAGGTTGGTTTGAGTTCTAGGCCTTGTATTATAGCCCTTAACATGTTTAGGGAGGTTTAGCTAAGCTTTCTTAGTTTTGGTTTGGTTGATGTTTGCATCGTTTGGTTTCGTTGTGTGTTTCAATCTTCATTTCTACTTGTTTCGAGGTTTGTTCGGGAGTGTTTTAGTTGTATTTTGAGTAGGGTTTAACCCTATGATGTTTGGGGATGAATTGGGTACCATTTGGACCAAGTATCAAGCCTTTTTCACCTCCTAGAAGACCAAGCGCTCGCTCAGCCAAATGACCAAGTGACTGCACAAAATCGAGCACTGCCCTTCCTTGAAAAACAGACCAAGCGATCTCCCGGGCCCTTGACCAAGCGACCGCTTGACCCTCTTTCTAGCTTTGGTTGTTTTGCAATTTTTGGTGAATTGACCCTTGAGCCCTTAATGAACCCGACCTAATCAGTCCATAATCATATTATTTGACCTTAATTAGCCTAATGGAAGTATTTAGCACTAAGTCCTCACTTAGTTGCTTAAACCTAATTAAAGATTGGCCAATAGAGACTTGACATTTGCCCCACTCACTCTCACCTCTTATAGAGTACGATGGCTGTAGAACTCCATTCATTACACCTCCTAACATCAGATATTTGTGTTCAACAATGGTGGAGCTTGAGTGTGGGTGATTGGTGGTGAGATTAGCGTGTGTTTGAAGGTTTCCCGAAGATCCGACCACCCGATTCTTGATCCAAGTTCGACTATTCGTTCCCCTCGACGAGGAGATCACTCTCTATGGTTTGAAATCTCTTTCTCTTTCGTTTTGTACCAAGATAGGTATGGTTCTACCCCTCTCCTCTTTGTTAAAACTAGCTATAAAGTATGTTAGAACCTTTTCATCTTGTCTACCATGATGTTTGAGAAACTCATCCTAATATAATGATGTTGAGGTAGTTTAAGCCCTGAAATCTATAGCTTTCATGCTTGTGTGATTTGAGGGTTCTTGTTTAAGGGATTTAGAGTCTAAAGCCTTAGTTTAAAAGATTTATAACCAAATTTGAGAAAGACTTGCATGTGGATTATGTGACCTAGTTTATGAAACTTAGTGTCTTGACTCAATAAAGTCACAAGAATGTTTACTATAGTTTATATGACTCTAGGATGAAGTCCTACGAGTTTTGGGAATGATTTGATCACAAATGTGTGATCTTGAATTTGAGAGGTTTGAAAGGGTTTAAGTATGACTTGTGGTTGTTGGTACTTTTGGGACTTCAATTGAAGTCCCGAGACTTGTAATGAGGTGGCCTACCCTTGTTTTGGACCCTATGGGTTTAGGGTTATTGAGGTTGGGAATCCCGACTCTCTAAAGTTGTTTTGTGTGCATGAATGCATGTTGACTTGTCTATGACATTACGTAGGAACCTTGTGGACATCTTGGGGAAACCCGGGATGATGATTGGAGAATTCTTCCATAGAAAGAATTTTGGAATGTATATGCCTTAGTACTATCTATGAAGAGTCTATTTGAGTATTCGCAAGGATAACCGAATGGTTATCCAAGACACGTGTGTATTGTGATGGACTTGTGAAGTACCATCGCTTGGATATTTGATGAATCTAGACTTTGTCCTAGGTATTCTACCCTTCAAGTATACATACTTGACTTTTAGCATTTAGAGAACCTCAAAGAGGTTTCATAGTGTTACAACGTCATCTATCTTATGATTCTATGGAATTGAACTTGATAAGGTTTGTTTGTGAATAATACATGAAATTCTATGTCTACTTGATATTGTGACTAAACGCATAATTGTTATATTTGTTTAGAATTGATTCTTCCTTGTTGATTGATAATGTGACTTATAAAGCATGTTATGTATCGTTGATTAATGCATGATTTGCTATTGAAAGCCATGAGGTTTCAATGATGTATGGTTTGTGTACTTGTGAATTATGGGATGACGGGTTATGGTTAACCTATAGTATCACTAATAGGTGGAACTATGAATTTGACGAACTAGGGTTGTTAATGAACAAGAACCTAGTGATACTTAAAAGGAGAACATAGAAAGACTAGAAATGCATATAACATTTGTACCCTATTTGGAATGAATTATAGTGAAGACTTAACGGAGTCAAGTGTAAAGAACGATTAAACCTTAAGAGGATCGTGGTGCGATCCTACGATATTTAGAATCCATTCGACTAGATTACTAGCTTTTGGAAATGAGTTGATTTATGTGGACATTCATGGCACTTGGGATTTTGGGACTCATTATGAGCTCCTTGTGTGATTTAGTGATCATAACACTACATGCATAAACTTGTGAATTGTAGTAGAGTAATACCCTACTTGGCATTAGACGAGTTCACTCGGTCTCTATTTGATTACATGGCAAGTAAACATTTACTTGTGCATTGCATATAATTCCAGCTGGCATTACTTGAATTTATATGTTGATGGTGGGATGATGCATTGTCTTCATGGATTATGGAATCTCGTGATTTCTATGTATCGCCGTCACGGAGACAATTCACACACCCTCCCTTTGTTGACCTCAGTGGGGAAGTTAGCCCATTGTCGTAACCAATAGAGCGCATGGATTATGCTGAATTGGCCCAAGTATCCCTCGGTATGTCGATGTATCAATCACGTACATCTGACAGCACAAATACATTTTAACGGTTGTGATTGCAGGAGCGACACAACGTCATTGGTTCGGTACCTTCTCTATCCTTTTTATGTGGCTTACTATGAGCACTTATGTGACAACAAAGTGTTAAATGAACATGAGATCTTATTGACTATGTTTGTATTGGTAAATGTTATATATTGAAAGATTTGATGTGTATATATATAGATATGCACACTTATACATGATGATTATATGGGAAATTTGATGTGTATATATATAGATATACATTCTCATGCATGATGTTCATATGATGAGCTTGACGTATGTTTATATTGATATGCATACTTGTAGATGAGAATGTTTATAAAAGTATATTCTAATGGATTTGATTGGTTTATGAGCAGGGAATTCCACCCTGGTTCGTTGGACAGTTTAGTAAGTGAAAACGGAAGGTTGTCTTGTGGAGTATGTAAAGCATACGATAAGTCTTCATGGGTCTTCGTCGTAATAGCGATGACATGTTTAATTATAACAATGTTTCATATTATGTCATATTGTTGTTGGTAGTAGCGTACGGGGTATTTATGACTCACTTCATGCATTATTTTCTAGTGTGCAGATTTCGTTAGCCGTGTTGAGGCCGAGTAGATCCTGACTGTAGCAGTGCACAGTAGATCGATAGTTGAGTTGAGGTCGAGTGGTTTGTGTGTAACAGTTGTTGTTTCTTCCGAGTTATATCTCGCGGAGTCCAGTTTCCCTTTGTAACATTATTGTTATATTGTCCTCCTACTCTATTCAGGACGATGTTGAGTAAAGTTATATAAACTTTACAGTCGGGTAGTATTCTTAGTCTTATTGTATATGTTCCTGTAGCTAACCTTGTAGTCGAGCACTTGTACTTGTGCATAGTATTTATTCAATTGTCGTCCGGGCAAGCAGTAGCCACGGGGCATTCAGTAGTTTGTTGTTATTGTTAAGTTGTATTGGTTACCCCGATATGATTTAGCCGTTGGGTCATTGTAGTTTATCAGGTTGGTTCTCTATTGAAACACCGGCCTCGAGTGCCGATGGTTTGTTCGGTGTCTGCAATGTTGCGGCACGCGACTATTGTTTTCCTCTCGTGAGACAAATGTTTCTCTTGGCTTCATTTGGTTTTTGGTTTCGAGCTTAACAGTTCAGGGCTTCATTTCATTAATGCTTCCGCATATTCGATTTTTGTAAATCCGTATTTTAGTACGGCTTTATGTTCGCGTTTAGAGCTTGTTAGCTCGACTATTCAACTTGCATAATTGTTTAGTAAGTGTTTGTCCTCTTCTTGCATTGTCCTAGAGGCACGACCTTGGGATTTCGTGTTAGAATTCGGGTCGGGTCGTCACTCACTACCGATGCTGTGAGTGACTAAATTTTACTCCCTTGGTCCCAAAATTATTGTCTCGTTTTCTTTTTTTTCTCATTCTCAAATAAATCATCTTGTTTGAAAGTTTCTTTTCAGCACAATACTTTTATCATTACTTTTTTTTTCATACTTTAATTATGGACCACATGTACATAGATTTTAAAGAAAAATATACTTTACACCAATATTAATAATCAAGCCAAGTATTTTTCCTTAATTTGGGTACTGGGTCAAATAGTACAATAATTTGAGAATGGAACATACTCGATCTTGAAGAAACTGATAAGAATTATATATATCGACTTGTATTATTTTTATATAAATACATCGAACATCAAACAATCAATGATTCAAACCAACAATTTTTATAAATACTATTTAAACAAAGAGAAACAAAAATTAAAAATTAAAAAAGACATACCTTTTATAATCCTAAGGTAGTAAGGCTGTGAAGTCAAAGAGACAAAAACTCGAATTGAAAAAGAGTAAAAACTCTCTCCTCAGTAAGTCAGTCCTCTACTCCGCTCAGTCTCTCTCTGTGACTCGACCGACTCTGTTCCCACTTTCCCCTAATCCCCTTCCCAGTTTCCTTCCCCCCGACTCCCTCAGTTCGGCAGGCGGTAGTCCCTCTACTCGTACACAACACGGGTAGGTACTCCCTTTTGGCCTCTTTCTTTTTGACTTAGCTTTAAGGAATTGGGGGTCGGTCACCGAAATTTGGAAATTGGGGTCACCTTGTAAAACTACGTTGTTTACTAGGTAGAAAAAAAAATGAAAGTGGATTCACTTGCATCCAATTACTCCAACGTGCGTTTGCCCCTGAGTAGAAGGCTCACCAGCCGAAGCCCCAATTTCTTTTGAAGAAATCATATGAACTTTACGTATGATATTGTTTATTACTTTTGAAGTTGGAACATGTAATTTTAAATTTGAAGTTGGAACATGTAATTTTAAATTTGAAGTTGGGACTTGTAATTTTAAATTTGAAGTTGAGACTTGTAATTTTAATTTAAGACTTCTAATATTAAAGTTTAGGTTGGGACTTTTAAATTATAAGGTTGAGAACTTGAGATGATAAATGTTTATTTCATTTAATCTCTAGAAATTATTTGTGCTGATTTTAAATTTTAATGAGTATAAAGTATATGAACTGAAATTATTTTAAAGCCCAAGATTTGATAGGTATAAAATTTCAAAACATATAATTCAATCCATAAGCCCATCAAAGCCCGTGCCCGTGTAATGCCTGTTAAAACCCATGAAAACCCATCAATTTTATGCCCGTGTAATGCCCACTGTACTGGACATTGGAAATTGAAGCCCCGGCTAGATGGGTGCATACTAGGCTATGCCAATTCACGTGGGCTTAGAGCCCATGCACACCCCTAGGTCATAATGCTCTACTAAAACCCAAATCTTAATGCACATCATTGCATATACTTTCATGCTAGTCTAACTATACATTTAGTCCAAGTTATCACACATTAGGGTGGTCACGATCCCTAAGTCACAAACACAAACAAGAATATCATATAATCTTATCCACAATCACACCATGAGGTCTACAATGATCCTCCATTCATAACCAATCCAAGGCTACTAAGTTAGTCAAATATCGCCCACAAATTAAGACTTAATACTTAGTCCCCACAAAACAACATTAGACTCTAATACATAGCCCAAACTCGTCGTATATAATTGACGTCCTCGAATCAACGCTCAAAGCGCATAACGACTATCTCGTAGTCATAACCTCACAAGTGCCTTCACGTAGACTCGACCTATTTTTTATGGGATGGAAGCACATCCATCAATTGTCTCTTAATAACTCCCAAGGCCATTGAATGGTCGCTTATGTTCAGTGTTCTACCGAGCACGCTCTAAACCCAAGTAGTTCGATAATACAACTTTCTAATTTAGTAAGGCGTTATATAATAATCGTCATTTGAGTCTCTAAAGCGTTAGTGTTACAATTGGACACAATTCGGGATGCTCGGGTCATCACGAAGGCAACCAAACAAAACCCGAACATCGTAGGATTCAAACTCCAAGCTCATTAACACATTATTGAGTCTATAATAACTCCGTTGAGTCTTAATTCTACATTTCATAATTTACATATTTCATTACTCCCAAGATTAACACCCGAATCAAATGTATATTAAAACCACAAATTTTATGGGCTTGATTTCCAAGCCCTAAACACAATAGAACCCAACAATAACACAAACCCACTTCAAATAATCCATGCATCACATACATATCACATAATACTCATGTATAGCATGTCAATCTAGTCATTTAACTTAGATTTGAAGGATGAACATCCGTAGTTGAATCGACGATCCAATGGTCGGATCTTCGTTGATCTTGAAAACACACACTAGAACACCTTCATTCACCCCTAGTCTCAATCTCTCTAAAGGAACGATTTGTAGAGGGGAAATGAAGAGAAAAATGAGGGGCTCTCAGCTGACTTAGGGATATATAAGGTCTCCAACCATGTGGGTGTACAAACGGGAATTCATGGTATACTTGGTGGAGGTTTTAGCCTTAATAAACCACTAACCCAAACCTAAACCCAATAATCATCAACAAACTAATCCAAGGTATTAGGATCTAAACCTAATCCAAGCTTCAGGCTTGGACTTGCTTGGTAGTTCAGCTCACGAGCCAAACCTGAAAGAGCTCTTCATCATTCTCTCTTGCCATCATTATCTCTTTTCTTTGGATCGATGCCCAATTTTTGCTTCGGAAGCATTGCGATGTTCAATTTTTGCATTTCGATGCCCATTGTGTGATGGCCAATTTTTGAATTACGTTGCCCAAATTTTGAGCGATGCCCAATGTTTTCATTGCGATGCCAGATTTGAGCAGTGACTTTTATTCATTAAATGTATCTTCGACATTTTACCCCAAAAGTGTATTTTAATGGTTGAATAAAACAAAAGTGGATTGGAAAGGCTATAATATCATCACATAGGACCGACCCGGTTATCTCCCCTGAAAATTCAATAGTGCAGCCCAAATTAGGTAGCATTAGTCAAAAAGGGCCACTCAATTTTTGCGGCACTACTTAATTTGAAAAAAAAATATTTTAATTTTAAAAAATTAGCGGTTATGTTTTCGTATTAAATCGCAAGAAATAAGAAAAGAGTTGATCAAATATATTTTAGATATTAATTGATCCTAACTTATGTAAATTTTAATCAAACTTATAAACCGGGTAACTACCTTATCTATCTATATTATAAAGAAGCTAGGTAATTGACTAGGACAATTCAGAGGTCAGGATTTTTTTTTTACTATCATCCTACGGCTGTCATTTATTTGGGTAACCCCCTCTTTTGGATTTCCTTATACTATTTGAATTACCAAACATAATTATTGGTCAGGATTTAATCTCACAATCTCAACAGTTTTTATAACGTTTTTTTCAATCCCTATTTTATCTCCACAATCCTTTTATCTCTGACTCCTTCTCTATATCTTTTTCTCTCCTCCTCTCTACCTATTCATCAGTTTCTATGAGATTCACTCTTTTACTGCGAAAATTAGATATTACAGTTTTACAGTTAATATTTTAAGGTTTTACTGTTTTATGGTTGCGAAAATTTGTATTTGTATTTTTTTTCTTTTTAATTGTTATCGTAATTAACTTAATCAGTTTAATTTTTTTCCGACCCGTAATTTCGTATACAAATAAATTTTAAAAAAATCGTAAGTTTTGTAATTTGAAATATTTTTTTCTTTTTAATTGTTATCGTAATTAACTTAATCAATTTAATTTTTGTTCGGCCTGTTTTTCTGGCCCGTAATTTCGTATACAAATTATTAATTAATCCCTCCATTCCGGGCAAAGAGGCCCCTTTGAAAGTCAATTTTTTAAGAAAATAATATTTTTAGTAGTTCATTAATAATAAAATGACCTTTACGATTTTACAAATATTTAGTTGTAGTTTCTTAATTGATTGATATCGTAATCAACGAAATCTCAATTTAATTTATGTCTGGCTTAGATTTATTTTTTTATAAAAAAATTGTTCGTAAATTTTGTAATTATTTTTTGTAATTTTAAATATTTGTATTTTAATTTTTTTATTGTTATCGTAATTAACTGAATCAGTTTAATTTTTGTCCAAAAAAAATTTGTTTCTAAGTTTGGTAATCAACTTTTTTAATTTTGAATATTTGTATTTTAATTTCTTTATTTTCTTAAAAGTTGTATTTAGTTTCCCTTATTGGTCTGAAATTTTTGTGATTTCAATTTCAAAATAGTATTTTGTTAGTTCACTCTGTCTTATTCAATTTATTTTGTGGTTTTTGTTTGCGGAGATTTTCATTTTTAAGTTTATTTCAATTAATAGGTGTTGGGTTGGTGTATGTGTGAGAGAGAGAATGCTTTTTGATGCTTAATTATACTCTTTTAAGATAAGTTATAAATTTTCTTTTAAGATGAGTTATAAACTTTTACGACCAATAAAATATGTTATTTCTTTAAATTTTGGGATGTTGGTATGCAATTTACATTAAAGATATATTAATTTATTTTCATTATGCCCCGTTCATACATTGATCATGCTCATACTGGCACCGTTCCATCGGCACATGCACAAGTTTATTTTTATAGAATACTACACATCTTCTCATTGTTGTGGTTTCGTATGTTGGGGCATATGTATTGGTTTCTAATGATTTAATTGCCATTTTTTTAGCTTTTAGGATTGATTAACTTTGATCAAAATGCATCTCCGTTCACCTATTAGATTTTATATGATAATATGTGGAAGGATTCGAGTTTTGCAGATGAAGCAGAAAGTTTGGTTAAATGAATGTGTTTGAATTTTCTTTGTGTCATGTGTATGTAGAAATAATGGACAAAGTTATTGCACCTCATGTTTCCAAAGCAACCATTGTTGTTAAGCAAGAACCCCCAGAAGAAGAAGACTGAGTTTTCATTATTGAGAAAACAATAAAATTTTCTTTTCGTATTTTATCAGTAGTTACAATTAAAATATGTATTTATTGGTTTCTTATGAAATAAATATCGAAGTAAAATGTTTTATTTTGGTAGGTATTTGAGTTTTTTCTCCTTTTCGTTGTGTAGTATACATATATCCAATTCATATAAATTATAAGTAAATATTAATTCATTTCCACAATATCTGCTTCACTTATTGATAAATTCTCAAACTGGCGCCGTGCCATCGACACGAGCAAAAGTACTTGTAATTTATACAACTAGTTGGTAAATTATATGATTAAAAATTAATTAGATATTTTTGTGTTTTCAAGAAATCTACTAGTATTAATTACACAAATAAAAAGAAATCTACTGGTATTAATTGCACAAATCAAAAGAAATCTAGTGATGTTAATTACACAAATTATTAAATCGTTAAGGAAAACGGAGTCATAATCTTGACATTGACATTGATTATTGAGTCGGCTCATAGACTACCTGGCCCATATTATTAGTAGGCCCAACCGCCCAAGACCAAGAAAGTCGTGGAGAATCGTGACTAAGAGGTCGATAACTTGTCTTGTATAAATAACCGGAGATAATCGTTCTTTTTCGATTCGAACAAACAACGGTCGGTTGCCCCGAAGAAAGTGAGTGATGGCTCTGAATCTCGTCTTTTCCTCTTTGGAATGCCAGTACCCTTCATCAACAAGATGACTTTGAAGTTAACAAGATTCCCGGGTCAGCATCCTTTGATTCATCTCCTCCGATCATGCCCTAATTTCTTTCTTTATTTATTTGCAATTTTTTTGTTGTTGGTTGATGATGGGTTGTGTTCGATATGGTGAAATTTGTAATGCTTTTCCGCGCATATTTATGAATTGCCAGTGCCTCTCTTGATATGTCTCCTCCGATCCTAAATTGACGAGCCAGAGGAATCATATGTGTGTGTGATTTCCGGAAATTTTGCTTACAATTCACGATGATTTTATTAATTTTTTGTGTCAAGAAACTTGTTTTTCTATAATATATATACACACTGCAACGGTCTATGAGTCCTTTTTTTGGCTTTAGTAGTTTTGAATCGATGTACCTAGAATGGTATTAATTGATTTTCATCCTTTTTAGAAAGCCGTCCTATTGTTTTCCTAGGGACCAATTCAAACCCCATGTAATATAGTACAACAAATAAAAAATAAAAAATATTTAGTCTGTTTCTTGTTTCCATATTATATTTTTCTTGACACTAATTTTCGCTCGCGATAATGAACTTGACACTGGTCCAAGAGAGTTTAAGGAAATGTCGGCTTGGACTATTTTGTGAATGGCCTCATAAAGAGACTTGCAACCTTTGACTGTAGTTGTGGAGGTGAGGCTTTTGAAAGAGGTGGAGGCCTCCATTGATAGTTTGGCTTCGTCGTTAGAGATGCTGTAGTAATGAGCACTCACCTGTTGAATTTTCTAGATCAGGCTTTGGGCAATGCTTCATTAGTGCAAATAGAAATCCAGTAGTTTTTGAAAGAATTGATGGCCTGGTATGCTTTAGGCTACATTTTATAAGCTACAGAGGTTTTAGGGGTTGTTTTGGTGCTTTTGTCGGAATTTTTTTCTGGGCCTTGTTTGGACAGCCTCTCACGTGGGACATCGAAGTGTATTATTTTTATGTATTTATTTACTATTTCTTTAAGGGTGGGATTCCCCTGTTCCAAGTTGTTAATCCAAGCATAGTGACCTTGACTATCCCCCAAAGTCACCCTCTCTTTTTTCAAGGGCTCCTTTTTTTTTGTTTTGATAAGTAAACCTCCTTGGCATGTCCTGATGCAAGTTTAGCAAACACTTTAAACACTAACCACATTCAGGTAGCGCAACACAAAGGTATTCTCATGTTTGCTGAAAATCACATGATGGTGGAATTGGGGGAAGAAAATAGGGATCTTATCATATCTGTTGAGCTACTCGGCGACGGGATTGATACTCTAGGCACTTGATCGCTTCCTTTCTCAAATACAATTAGTACTCTAATAATTAATATTTTGGGAGACGAAGAAACTATTAATTATCCAGATTTTCTTATTATCATCAACCAAAGAAAATGCACCTTTTTAAGGTTATATACATACACGTGTTCATACGACTAAAAGAAGACAAATCTAATAGTTTTCTGGTCTTTTGCAAAGGTATTGATGCATGCTAAAGTCTGCGAAACTCTTAAAGAAGTTCCTAATATCCTTTTGAATAAGTGACTATAAAGTGTAAATCACCTCCTTTTACATGCCCAATGGCCATGGAACTTTGGGGATTACATCATTAATTTATTTTAGGTGGCTTGGGTGAACCCTCTTTCTGTCAATGAGATGTTGCTGAGTTGGCCATTCTATAAACGAAAGAGGAAGAGTAGCTTTAAGGATGCTGCCCTGCCAGCAAATTCTATTTGGAGGGAACGAAATTCCCGGGTGTTTGAGAATACAGAGGAGCTGTGAGAGTCTTAAAGAGCTAACAATTCAGTCTTTGTATTTCTGGTGCCACGACTTGGTCTTGCAGGGTTTAAGCCCCTTTGTAGAGTTTGTGGATAACACTTCTTTTGGTTTGTAGGAGGCCTTGGTTGTATACTTTATTTGTAAATAGGACGCGTCACCTGTTTTGACGCTATTATTACTCATCAAAAAAGAAAAAGAATAGGCTTAGCTTGTACCTCTTTAGCTTGACTACAAAATAGTTTTCCTTGGAACTTCCTTCAGCGAACAAGGAAATCGTAATTCATGAAGCCATCGGCTTCGGAGAATGTAAAAAAGTCAAAACAACCGATAACTTCTGGTCATTGTTCATTTGGTGTAATTGGTCGACCCTGTCTATTAATATCTTGATGTAGCTTGTATACTCCCGATGTACATAAGACGAGTCACCTGTTTTGGCGTTTGTTTTATATTAATCCTTATAAAAAAAAGACTCTTTTCTTGTGATCTTTAATAATGGATTACTGTAATTAGCTTCATCTTTACCTTTGGTTTCACATTCACCTTTACCTAAGTTCGGAGGAGCAAACAACTCTTTATTTGATAACGTTTGGTGAGCAATATCTTCTTCTTTGGAGTGAAAGAGCATTTTCAACACTTAGATCTAGGAGTGTTCTAAACAAAGTTTATTCCATGCGGTGGTAGCTAGGATAAGGAATCAAAGACCAATCTTGTTGGTTGGTTGAGGATTGGACCATTTCATGTCTATTTTGTAATTTAACCTCAAAGGTTACATAATGTATAATTGAAAATTTCAATTATGTAGTTAATATTTTCATTGTAATAATTAACACTCTTACTAAATATTTCAACAAAAAAACTTTCAAGTATGAAGCAATAGAATTATGAATTATCCCACATGGAACAAAGCTGGATGTAATTTTTTTTAATTAATAGAGTATGTTAATTATTAAAGTACCAACTGTAGATGTCAAGTTGGTGAGTCAGTCGGGGGTGTTAATGAGAGTGGTTGTATCACAAACTAAGCGCAAGGATAAAGGACCAAGGTGAGTGTAGAGTTGGTGGTTAGTCAATAATCTATATTGTTCTCTTTAGATGGTCGTTTGAGTGTTAGAATCTTGGGAGTCAAGGTTGAAACATTAGGACTTCATTCCATATGTATGACCTATTATTTTCTAAGATTTGTGAATAGCGATTAGCAAAGCAAGTTGGTAGTGTTCATGTGTCTTTTTTTGACAAGTAAAAGTATTATAAACATGCGTCAAAACATTTGGCGTCTTGTTTTGGGAGTTTTTGGGAAGTTTGATGAGTCTTTCTTACCTTTTGTTGTCTTTATACCTTTTTTTTTAAAAGACAATGGAATTGGGGAACTTTTTAGTCATGCCCACTCGGGCTTATTGAGCCATTTTAGGTTTCGTGTAAATTTCTTTAAATTAATAAAAATAAATTTGTTTGTGTATTAAACATTATCCTTAATTCTTTAAACTTGTATTTGAAGACCTGTAAAATCGTATCTGAAATTTATAAAATCATTTTTAATATGTACTTTTTTCAAATTATTGTTGAGGCTTATTTATATCCTAAATCTTATGATTTTTATAAATAATTTTTTGTAAACAAATCTAAATTTTTTAAAAAATTATGTGCCAATTTTTTCTAATCGTTATTTTGACTCTTAAATCATATCCTTATTTTTTTTTTTTATCTATAACTTTATTAGTTTAGTTGAAAATATTTTTTAATATGCCAAATCTTTTTTTTTTTACTTTTAATTCTTTTCTAGTTGCTTGTTTGTAAAACCGTTTTTTAATCTACAACTTTTCTTGTCTCCAAATACTATTTCCACTTCAAGTAAATATTTTTTTTCTAAATTTATATAAATTGTTTGTTTACTATTTTGGAAATAAGGTTATTGTATTTAAAGTAACCAACATAGATTTTTAAAAGATATAATAGTAACTTTAAAATAAAATAAAATGGGTAACCAAAGTAGAAGAAGAGTTCAAAAAAGAAGAAGAGAAGAGGTTAGCCACATGGATATCATCACGAAGATTAATTGGAATGAAAGGAGTTGATGAGAAAGAAAATGAGGAGTTTTGAATTTTGGTCATAGTGAATCCCACGATCATACCTTCCTAAATTTGTTCATTTTTTTGGCCAATTGTTTAGTTTGAAAATTAGGTGTGAGTAGGTTAGAATTTTTGATGAAAGCTCGGTGGCCTTGATCGGAGCCTTCTTTAGCACCATGTTAGTGAGGGTTGATAGAGATTAAGGAGGGTGGTTCCTTGTTGTGAAATTGGATGTTTTGCTCATACAAGTGTATTTGGACCTTTACCTATACCTCTTCCCGAGCAAACAACCCGTTATTTGATAATCTTAGGTGAGCAATGTCATCTTCTTTGGAGTGAAAGTGCATTTCAACAATTAGATGTGGGGGTGTTCTAAACAAAGTTTATTTCATGTGGTGGTACCTAGGATAAGGAATTTATGAACAGAGGAGGACCAATCTTGTAGGTTAGTCTAGTATATAAATTGTTGTCTTTAGATGGTTATTTGACTCTTAGTATCTTGGTGTACCTTGGTCTTTAGTCCTCCTTAGGCTCATTTTGGGCACTTTTTTTTAGGTTGAACTTTTTATTTTCATGTCTTTTTGTCGTGTTTTGCTTGAGGATCTTGAGGAATCTAATGGCTAATTTACAAATATTATATATTTAACATGTTTTTTTTAAGTTATCTATCATTTTTACATTAATTTCATGCCTTTTTTTGAGTTATTTTCTAATTTTGTTTTTACAATTAATAAAAATAATATTTTTTGTCTATAAAACATTATCCTTATTCTTAAACTTCTATTTGAAGACTGTAAAATCGTATCTGAAATTTATAAAATCATTTTTAATATGTACTTTTTTCAAATTATTGTTGACACTTATTTATATCCTAAATCTTATGATTTTTATAAATAATTTTTTGTAAACAAATCTAAATTTTTTTAAAAAAATTATGTGCCAATTTTTTCTAATCGTTATTTTGACTCTTAAATCATATCCTAATATTTTTCGTTTTTATCTATAACTTTATTAGTTTAGTTGAAAATATTTTTAATATGCCAAATCTTTTTTTTTACTTTTAATTCTTTTTAGTTACTTTTTATAACTTTTATTTTTGTAAACCTTTTTTAATTTTTTGAAACTATTTCCACTTCAAATAAATTCTTAATCTGTATTTTTTTGTCTAAATTTATATATTGTTTACTATTTTGAAAATAAAGTTATTGTATTTAAAGTAACCGACATAGATTTTTAAAAGATATAATAGAATAGTAATTTAAAATAAAATAAAATGGGTAACTCGAAGTAGAAGAAGAGTTCATAAAAAGAAGAAGAGAAGAGATAGCCACATGGATATCATCACGAAGATTAATTGGAATGAAAGGAGTTGATGAGAAAGAAAATGAGGAGTTTTGAATTTTGGTCATAGTGAATCCCACGATCATACCTTCCTTCATTTTTTGGCCAATTGTTTAGTTTGAAAATTAGGTGTGAGTAGGTTAGAATTTTTGATGAAAGCTCGGTGGCCTTGATCGGAGCCTTCTTTAGCACCATGTTAGTGAGGGTTGATAGAGATTATAGAGGGTGGTTCGTTGTTGTGAAATTGGATGTTTTGCTCAAGCAAATGTATTTGGACCATTACCTATTCCCGAGCAAACAACTCGTTATTTGATAAACTTAGGTGAGCAATATAATCTTCTTTGGAGTGAAAGTGCATTTCAACACATAGATGTGGGGGTGTTCTAAACAAAGTTTATTCCATGTTGTGGTACCGAGGATAAGGAATTTAGGACCAATCTTGTAGGTTAGTCTAGTATATAAATTGTTGTCTTTAGATGGTTATTTGACTCTTAGTATCTTGGTGTACCTTGGTCTTTAGTCCTCCTTAGGCTCATTTTGGGCACCGTTTTAGGTTGAACTCGTTTATTTTTATGTCTTTTTTGTCGTGTTGGTGTGTTGCTTGGAGGATCTTGAGGAATCTAATAGCTAATTTACAAATATTATATATTTAACAGTATGTTTTTTTAAAAAGTTATCTATCATTTTTTTTTCGTTAATTTCATGCCTTAATTGAGTTATTTTCTAATTTTCTGTTTTTTACAATTAATAAAAATAATATTTTTTGTGTATAAAGCATTATCCTTATTCTTAAAACTTCTATTTGAAAACCTATAAAATCGTATCCGAAATTTATAAAATCATTTTTAATATGTACTTTTTTCAAATTATTGTAGACGCTTATTTATATCCTAAATCTTATGGTTTTTATAAATATTCTTTTGTAAACAAATCAACTTAATTTTTTTAAAAAAATTGTATGCCACTTTTTTCTAATCGTTATTTTGACTCTAAAATCATATCCTAATATTTTTCGTTTTTATCTTTAACTTTATTAGTTTAGATAAAAATATTTTTAATACGTGAAATCTTTTTTTTATACTTTTAAATAAACCTTTTTTTAACTTAACTTTTCTGGAAATACTATTTCCACTTCAAATAAATTCTTAACGTGTATTTTTTTTTCTAAATTTATAAATTGTTTACTATTTTGAAAATAAGGTTAATGTATTTAAAGTAACCGACATAGATTTTTAAAAGATATAATAGTATTTTAAAATAAAATGAAATGGATAATTCAAAGTAGATGAAGAGTTCGAAAAAAGAAGAAGAGAAGAGGTAGCCACATGGATATCATCGCGAAGATTAATTGGCATGAAAGGAGTTCACCGCGAAGATTAATTGGAATGAAAGGAGTTGATGAGAAAGAAAATGAGGAGTTTTGAATTTTGGTCGTAGTAATCCCACGATCATCTCTTCCTTCATTTTTTGGCCAATTGTTTAGTTTGTAAATTAGGTGCGAGTTAGTTAGAATTATTGATGAAAGCTGGGTGTCCTTGATCGGTGCCTTGTTGTGATATTGGATGTTTTGCTCATGCATATTTGGTAACTCCCATCTTGTTTGGAGTGAAAGAGCATTTCAACACTTAGATGTGGGGGTGTTCTAAACAAAGTTTATTTCATGTGGTGGTACCTAGGATAAGGAATTTATGACCAATCTTGTAGGTTAGTCTAGTATATAAATTGTTGTCTTTAGATGGTTGACTCTTAGTATCTTGGTGTACCTTGGTCTTTAGTCCTCCTTAGGCTCATTTTGGGCACCCTTTTAGGTTGAGCTAGTTTATTTACATATCTTTTTTGTCGTGTTGCGGTGTGTTGCTTGGAGGATCTTGAGGAATCTAATGGCTAATTTACAAATATTATATAATTAACAACATGTTTTTTTAAAAAGTTATCTATCATTTTGTACATTAAGTTCATGCCTTGATCGAAGCCTTCTTTAGCACCATGTTAGTGAGGGTTGATAGAGATTAAGGAGGGTAGTTCCTTGTTGTTATATTGGATGTTTTGCTCATGCAAGTGTATTTGGACCTTCACCTATACCTCTTCCCGAGCAAACAACTCGTTTTTTGATAAACTTAGGTGAGTAATATCATCTTGTTTGGAGTGAAAGAGCATTTCAACACTTAGATGTGGGGGTGTTCTAAACAAAGTTTATTTCATGTGGTGGTACCTAGGATAAGGAATTTAGGACCAATCTTGTAGGTTACTCTAGTATCTAAATTGTTGTCTTTAGATGGTTATTTGACTCTTAGTATCTTGGTGTACCTTGGTCTTTAGTCCTCCTTAGGCTCATTTTGGGCACCCTTTTAGGTTGAGCTGGTTTATGTTCATGTCTTTTTTGTCGTGTTGGTGTGTGTTGCTTGGAGGATCTTGAGGAATCTAATGGCTAATTTATAAATATTATATATTTAACAATATTTTTTTATTTGAAAGTTATCTATCATTTTTTACATTAATTTCATGCCTTTTTTGAGTTATTTTCTAATTTTCTATTTTTACAATTAATAAAAATATATATTTTTGTCTATAAAACTTTATCCTTATTCTTAAAACTTCTATTTGAAAACCTGTAAAATCGTATACGAAATCTATAAAATCATTTTTAATATGTACTTTTTTCAAATTATTGTTGACGCTTATTTATATCCTAAATCTTATGGTTTTTATAAATATTTTTTGCAAACAAATCTACTTAATTTTTTTAAAAAAATTATATGCCACTTTTTTCTAATCGTTATTTTGACTCTTAAATCATATCCTAATATTTTTCTTTTTTATGTATAACTTTATTAGTTTAGTTAACCATATTTTTAATATGTGAAATCTTTTTTATTTTTTACTTTTTAATTCTTTTCTGGTTATTGTTATAACTTTCACTGTATCTGAAGTTTGTAAAACCTATTTTTAATTTTACTTTTCTGGGAAAATACTATTTACACTACAAATAAATTCTTAATCTGTATTTTTTTTTCTAAATTTATAAATTGTATACTATTTTGGAAATAAGGTTATTGTATTTAAAGTAACCGACCTAGATTTTAAAAAGATATAATAGTAATTTAAAATAAATAAAATGGGTAATTCAAAGAAGAAGAAGAGTTCAAAAAAAGAAGAAGAGAAGAGGTAGCTCACGAAGATTAATTGGAATGAAAGGACTTGATGAGAAAGAAAATGAGACTTTTGAATTTTGGTCATAGTAATTCCCACGATCATCCCTTCCTTCATTTTTTGGCCAAATGTTTACTTTGAAATTATGCGAGTAGGTTAGAATTTTTGATGAAAGCTGGGTGGCCTTGATCGGAGCCTTCTTTAGCACCATGTTAGTGAGGGTTGATAGAGATTAAGGAGGGTGGTTCGTTGTTGTGAAATTGGATGTTTTGCTCATGCAAGTGTATTTGGACCTTTACCTATACCTCTTCCCGAGCAAACAACTCGTTATTTGATAAACTGAGGTGAGCAATATAATCTTCCTTGGAGTGAAAGTGCATTTCAACACTTAGATGTGGGGGTGTTCTAAACAAAGTTTATTCCATGTTGTGGTACCTAGGATAAGGAATTTAGGACCAATCTTGTAGGTTACTCTAGCATCTAATATCTAAATTGTTGTCTTTAGATGGTTATTTGACTCTTAGTATCTTGGTGTACCTTGGTCTTTAGTCCTCCTTAGGCTCATTTTGGGCACCGTTTTAGGTTGAACTGGTTTATTTTTATGTCTTTTTTGTCGTGTTGGTGTGTGTTGCTTGGAGGATCTTGAGGAATCTAATGGCTAATTTACAAATATTATATATTTAACAAGTATGTTTTTTTAAAAGTTATCTATCATTTTTTTACATTAATTTCATGCCTTTTTGAGTTATTTTCTAATTTTCTGTTTTTACAATTAATAAAAATATATTTTTTCTCTATAAAACATTATCCTTGTTCTTTAAACTTCTATTTGGAAACTTGTAAAATCGTATCCGAAATTTATAAAATCATTTTTAATATGTACTTTTTTCAAATTATTGTTGACGCTTATTTATATCCTAAATCTTATGGTTTTTATAAATAGTTTTTGTAAACAAATCTACTTAATTTTTTTAAAAAAATTATATGCCACTTTTTTCTAATCGTTATTTTGACTCTTAAATCATATCCTAATATTTTTCGTTTTTATCTTTAACTTTATTAGTTTAGTTAAAATATTTTTAATATGTGAAATCTTTTTTTTTTACTTTTAATTCTTTTGTTACTTGTTTGTAAAACCTTTTTTAATGTAACTTTTCTGGAAATACTATTTCCACTTCAAGTAAATTCTTAATCTGTATTTTTTTCCTAAATTTATATATTGTTTACTATTTTGGAAATAAGGTTATTGTAGTTAAAGTAACTGACATAGATTTTTAAAAGATATAATTGTAATTTAAAATAAAATAAAATGGGTAATTCGAAGTAGAAGAAGAGTTCAAAAAAAGAAGAAGAGAAGAGGTAGCCACATGGATATCATCACGAAGATTAATTGGAATGAAAGGAGTTGATGAGAAAGAAAATGAGGAGTTTTGAATTTTGGTCATAGTGAATCCCACGATCATACCTTCCTTCATTTTTTGGCCAATTGTTTAGTTTGAAAATTAGGTGTGAGTAGGTTAGAATTTTTGATGAAAGCTCGGTGGCCTTGCTCGGAGCCTTCTTTAGCACCATGTTAGTGAGGGTTGATAGAGATTAAGGAGGGTGGTTCGTTGTTGTGAAATTGGATGTTTTGCTCATGCAAGTGTATTTGGACCTTTACCTATACCTCTTCCCGAGCAAACAACCCGTTATTTGATAAACTTAGGTGAGCAATATCATCTTCTTTGGAGTGAAAGAGCATTTCAACAATTAGATGTGGGGGTGTTGTAAACAAAGTTTATTTCATGTGGTGGTACCTAGGATAAGGAATTTATGACCAATCTTGTAGGTTAGTCTAGTATATAAATTGTTGTCTTTAGATGGTTATTTGACTCTTAGTATCTTGGTGTACCTTGGTCTTTAGTCCTCCTTCGGCTCATTTTGGGCACCGTTTTAGGTTGAGCTGCCTTATTTTCATGTCTTTTTTGTCGTGTTGGTGTGTGTTGCTTGGAGGATCTTGAGGAATCTAATGGCTAATTTACAAATATTATATCATTAACATGTTTTTTAAAAAAAGTTATCTATCATTTTTTACATTAATTTCATGCCTTTTTTGAGTTATTTTCTAATTTTCTGTTTTTACAATTAATGAAATATATTTTTTTGTCTATAAAACATTATCCTTATTCTTAAAACTTCTATTTGAAAACCTGTAAAATTGTATCCGAAATTTATAAAATCATTTTTAATATGTACTTTTTTCAAATTATTGTTGACGCTTATTTATATCCTAAATCTTATGGTTTTTATAAATAGTTTTTGTAAACAAATCTACTTAATTTTTTAAAAAAATTATATGCCACTTTTTCTAATCGTTATTTTGACTCTTAAATCATATCCTAATATTTTTCGTTTTTATCTATAACTTTATTAGTTTAGTTAACCATATTTTTAATATGTGAAATCTTTTTTTTTTTACTTTTAATTCTTTTTCTTTCACTTGAAGTTTGTAAACCTTTTTTAATGTAACTTTTCTGGAAATACTATTTCCACTTCAAATAAATTCTTAATCTGTATTTTTTTTCTAAATTTATAAATTGTTTACTATTTTGGAAATAAGGTTATTGTATTTAAAGTAACCGACATAGATTTTTAAAAGATATAAATAGTATTTTAAAATCTAATAAATGGGTAATTCAAAGTAGAAGAAGAGTTCAAAAAAGAAGAAGAGAAGAGGTAGCCTAATGGATATCATCACGAAGATTAATTAGAATTAAAGGACTTGATGAGAAAGAAAATGAGGAGTTTTGAATTTTGGTCATAGTGAATCCCACGATCATCCCTTCCTTCATTTTTTGGCCAATTGTTTAGTTTGAAATTAGGTGTGAGTAGGTTAGAATTTTTGATGAAAGCTGGGTGGCCTTGATCGGAGCCTTCTTTAGCACCATGTTAGTGAGGGTTGATAGAGATTAAGGAGGGTGGTTCCTTGTTGTGAAATTGGATGTTTTGCTCATGCAAGTGTATTTGGACCTTTACCTATACCTCTTCCCGAGCAAACAACTCGTTATTTGATAAACTTAGGTGAGCAATATCATCTTCTTTGGAGTGAAAGAGCATTTCAACACTTAGATGTGGGGGTGTTCTAAACAAAGTTTATTCCATGTGGTGGTACCTAGGATAAGGAATTTAGGACCAATCTTGTAGGTTACTCTAGTATCTAAATTGTTGTCTTTAGATGGTTATTTGACTCTTAGTATCTTGGTGTACCTTGGTCTTTAGTCCTCCTTAGGCTCATTTTGGGCATTTTTTTGGTTTATTTTTTTTTTTGTGTTTGGTGTGTTGCTTGGAGGATCTTGAGGAATCTAATGACTAATTTACAAATATTATATATTTAACAGTATGTTTTTTTAAAAGTTATCTATCATTTTTTACATTAATTTCATGCCTTTTTGAGTTATTTTCTAATTTTTTGTTTTTACAATTAATAAAAATATATTTTTTGTCTATAAAACATTATCCTTATTCTTAAAACTTCTATTTGAAAACCTGTAAAATCGTATCCGAAATTTATAAAATCATTTTTAATATGTACTTTTTTCAAATTATTGTTGACGCTTATTTATATCCTAAATCTTATGGTTTTTATAAATAATTTTTTGTAAACAAATCTACTTAATTTTTTTAAAAAAAATTATATGCCACTTTTTTCTAATCGTTATTTTGACTCTTAAATCATATCCTAATATTTTTCGTTTTTATCTATAACTTTATTAGTTTAGTTAACCATATTTTTAATATGAAATCTTTTTTTTTACTTTTAATTCTTTTTTACTTGAAGTTTGTAAAACCTATTTTTAATGTTACTTTTATGGGATATACTATTTCCACTTCAAATAAATTCTTAATCTGTATTTTTTTTCTAAATTTATAAATTGTTTACTATTTTGGAAATAAGGTCATTGTATTTAAAGTAACCGACATAGATTTTTAAAAGATATAATAGTAATTTAAAATAAAATAAAATGGGTAATTCAAAGTAGAAGAAGAGTTCAAAAAAAGAAGAATAGAAGAGGTAGCCACATGGATATCATCATGAAGATTAATTGGAATGAAAGGACTTGATGAGAAAGAAAATGAGGAGTTTTGAATTTTGGTCATAGTGAATCCCACGATCATCCCTTCCTTCATTTTTTGGCCAATTGTTTAGTTTGAAATTAGGTGTGAGTAGGTTAGAATTTTTGATGAAAGCTGGGTGGCCTTGATCGGAGCCTTCTTTAGCACCATGTTAGTGAGGGTTGATAGAGATTAAGGAGGGTGGTTCCTTGTTGTGAAATTGGATGTTTTGCTCATGCAAGTGTATTTGGACCTTTACCTATACCTCTTCCTGAGCAAACAACTCGTTATTTGATAAACTGAGGTGAGCAATATAATCTTCTTTGGAGTGAAAGTGCATTTCAACACTTAGATGTGGGGGTGTTCTAAACAAAGTTTATTCCATGTGGTGGTACCTAGGATAAGGAATTTAGGACCAATCTTGTAGGTTAGTCTAGTATATAAATTGTTGTCTTTAGATGGTTATTTGACTCTTAGTATCTTGGTTTACCTTGGTCTTTAGTCCTCCTTAGGCTCATTTTGGTCACCGTTTTAGGTTGAGCTGGTTTATTTTCATGTCTTTTTTGTCGTGTTGGTGTGTTGCTTGGAGGATCTTGAGGAATCTAATGGCTAATTTACAAATATTATATATTTAACAGTATGTTTTTTTAAAAAGTTATCTATCATTTTTTACATTAATTTCATGCCTTTTTGAGTTATTTTCTAATTTTCTGTTTTTACAATTAATAAAATATATATTTTTTGTCTATAAAACATTATCCTTATTCTTAAAACTTCTATTTGAAAACCTGTAAAATCGTATCCGAAATTTATAAAATCATTTTTAATATGTACTTTTTTCAAATTATTGTTGACGCTTATTTATATCCTAAATCTTATGGTTTTTATAAATATTTTTGTAAACAAATCTACTTAATTTTTTTAAAAAATTAATATGCCACTTTTTCTAATCGTTATTTTGACTCTTAAATCATATCCTATATTTTTCGTTTTTATCTATAACTTTATTAGTTTAGTTAACCATATTTTTAATATGTGAAATCTTTTTTTACTTTTAATTCTTTTAATTACTTTTATAACTTTCACTGTATTGAAGTTTGTAAAACCTTTTTTAATGTAACTTTTCTGGAAATACTATTTCCACTTCAAATAAATTCTTAATCTGTATTTTTTTTTCTAAATTTATAAATTGTTTACTATTTTGGAAATAAGGTTATTGTATTTAAAGTAAACGACATAGATTTTTAAAAGATATAATAGTAATTTAAAATAAAATAAAATGGGTAATTCAATTTAGAAGAAGAGTTCAAAAAAGAAGAAGAGTAGAGGTAGCCCCATGGATATCATCATGAAGATTAATTGGAATGAAAGGACTTGATGAGAAAGAAATTGAGGAGTTTTGAATTTTGGTCATAGTGAATCCCACAATCAGCCCTTCCTTCATTTTTTTGGCCAATTGTTTAGTTTGCAATTTGGTGTGAGTGGGTTAGAATTTTTGATGAAAGCTGGGTGGCCTTGATCGGTGCCTTGTTTAGCAATTATTGTGAATTTGGATGTTTTGCTCATGCAAGTGTATTTGGACCTTTACCTATAAATCTTCCCGAGCAAACAAGTCGTTATTTGATAAACTTATGTGAGCAATCTCATCTTCTTTGGAGTGAAAGAGCATTTCAACACTTAGATGTGGGGGTGTTCTAAACAAAGCTTATTCCATGTGGTGGTACCTAGGATAAGGAATTTAGGACCAATCTTGTAGGTTAATCTTGCTTCTAAATTGTTGTCTTTATATGGTTATTTGACTCTTTGTATCTTGGTGTACCTTGGTCTTTAGTCTTCCTTAGGCTCATTTTTTGCGCCGTTTTAGGTTAAGCTGGCTTATTTTCATGTCTTTTTTGTCGTGTTGGTGTGTGTTGCTTGGAGGATCTTGAGGAATCTAATGGCCAATTTACAAATATTATATATTTAACAGTATGTTTTTTTAAAAAGTTATCTATCATTTTTTTACATTAATTTCACACCTTTTTTGAGTTATTTTCTAATTTTTTGTTCTTACAATTAATAAAAATATATTTTTTGTCTATAAAACATTATCCTTATTCTTAAACCTTCTATTTGAAAACTTGTAAAATCGTATCCGAAATTTATAAAATCGTTTTTAATATGTACTTTTTTCAAATTATTTTTGACGCTTATTTATATCCTAAATCTTATGGTTTTTATAAATAATTTTTTTGTAAACAATTCTACTTAATTTATGTAAAAATTTTATATGCCACTTTTTTCTAATCGTTATTTTGACTCTTAAATCATTTCCTAATATTTTTTCGTTTTTATCTATAACTTTATTAGTTTAGTTAACAATATTTTTAATATGTGAAATTTTTTTTTTTTGAACTTTTAATTATTTTCTGGTTACTTTTATAACTTTCACTGTATCTGAAGTTTGTAAAACCTGTTTTTAATGTAACTTTTCTTGAAATGCTATTTCCACTTAAAATAAATTCTTAATCTGTATTTTTTTTTTCTAAATTTATAAATTGTCTCCTATTTTTTATAAATTGTCTACTATTTTGGAAATAAGGTTATTGTATTTATAGTAACCGACAAAGATTTTTAAAAGATATAATAGTAATTTAAAATAAAATAAAATGGGTAATTCAAAGTAGAAGAAGAATTCAAAAAAAGAAGAAGAGAAGAGGTAGCGACATGGATACCATCACAAAGATTAATTTGAATGAAAGAACTTGATGAGAAATGAAATAAGGAGTTTTGAATTTTGGTCATAATGAATCTACGATCATCCCTTCCTTTATTTTTTGTCCAATTGTTTAGTTTGAAATTAGGTGTTAGTAGGTTATAATTTTTGATGAAAGCTGGGTGGCTTTGATCGGAGTCTTCTTTAGCTCCATTTTTGTGAGGGTTGATAGAGATTAAGGAGGGTGGTTCCTTGTTGTGAAATTGGATGTTTTGCTCATGCAAGTGTATTTGGACCTTTACTTATACCTCTTCCCGAGAAAACAACTCGTTATTTGATGAACTTAGGTGTGCAATATAATCTTCTTTGGAGTGAAAGAGCATTTCAACACTTAGATACGGGGGTCTTCTAAACAAAGTTGTTTATTCCATGTGGTGGTATCTAAGCTAAGGAATTTGGGACGAATCATGTAGGTTACTGTAGTATCTAAATTATTGTCTTTAGATGGTTATTTGACTCTTAGTATCTTGGTGTACCTTAGTCTTTAGTCCTCCTTGAGGTCATTTTGGGCATCGTTTTAGGTTGAGCTGGTTTTTCATGTCTTTTTTGTCGTGTTGGTGTGTTGTTTGGAGGATGTTGAGGAATCTAATGGCTAATTTACAAATATTATATATTTAATAGTATGTTTTTTTAAAAAGTTATCTATCCTTTTTTTCATTAATTTCATGCCTTTATTGAGTTATTTTCTAATTTTGTGTTTTTACAATTAATAAAAATATATTTTTATTGTGTATAAAGCATTATCCTTATTTTTAAAACTTCTATTTGAAAACCTATAAAATCGTATCCGAAATTTATAAAATCATTTTTAATATGTACTTTTTTCAAATTATTGTAGACGCTTATTTATATCCTCAATCTTATGGTTTTTATAAATAATCCTTTGTAAACAAATCAACTTAATTTTTTTAAATTTATATGCCACTTTTTTCTAATCGTTATTTTGACTCAAAAATCATATCCTAATATTTTTCGTTTTTTTCTTTATCTTTATTAGTTTAGTTAACCATATATTTAATATCAGAAATCTTTTTTTTTAATACTTTTAATTCTTTTCTGGTTACTTATTTGTAAAACCTTTTTTTAATATAACTTTTCTGGAAATAATATTTCCACTTCAAATAAATTCATGATTTGTATTTTTTTTCTAAATTTATAAATTGTTTACTATTTTGGAAATAAGGTTATTGTATTTAAAGCAACCGATATAGATTTTTAAAAGATATAATAGTAATTTAAAATAAAATAAAATGGGTAATTCAAAGTAGAAGAAGAGTTCAAAAAAGAAGAAGAGAAGAGGTAGCATGGATATCATCAGAAGATTAATTGGAATGAAAGGACTTGATGAGAAAGAAAATGAGGAGTTTTGAATTTTGGTCATAGTGAATCCCATGGATCATCCCTTCCTTTCATTTTTTGGCCAAATTGTTTAGTTTGAAATAAGGTGAGAGTAAGGTTAGAATTTTTGATGAAAGCTGGGTGGCCTTGATCGGAGCCTTTTTAGCACCATGTTAGTGAGGGTTGATAGAGATTAAGGAGGGTGGTTCGTTGTTGTGAAATTGGATGTTTTGCTCATGCCAAGTGTATTTGGACCTTTACCTATACCTCTTCCCTTGAGCAAACAACTCGTTATTTGATAAACTTAGGTGAGCAATATAATCTTCTTTGGAGTGAAAGTGCATTTCAACACTTAGATGTGGGGGTGTTCTAAACAAAGTTTATTCCATGTTGGTGGTACCTAGGATAAGGAATTTAGGACCAATCTTGTAGGTTAGTCTAGTATATAAATTGTTGTCTTTAGATGGTTATTTGACTCTTAGTATCTTGGTGTACCTTGGTCTTTAGTCCTCCTTAGGCTCATTTTGGGCACCGCTTTTAGGTTGAACCTGGTTTATTTTATGTCTTTTTGTCGTGTTGGTGTGTGTTGCTTGGAGGATCTTGAGGAATCTAATGGCTAATTTACAAATATTATATATTTAATAGTATGTTTTTTTAAAAGTTATCTATCATTTTTTACATTAATTTCATGCCTTTATTAAGTTATTTTCTAAATTTTCTGTTTTTACAATTAATAAAAATAATTTTTTGTCTATAAAACATTATCCTTATTCTTAAAACTTCTATTTGAAAACTTGTAAAATCGTATCCGAAATTTATAAAATCATTCTTAATATGTACTTTTTTCAAAGTTTTGTTGACGCTTATTTATATCCTAAATCTTATGGTTTTTATAAATAGTTTTTTGTAAACAAATCTACTTAATTTTTTTAAAATTAATATGCCACTATTTTCAAATCGTTATTTTGACTCTTAAATCATATCCTAATATTTTTCGTTTTTATCTATAACTTTATTAGTTTAGTTAACCATATTTTTAATATGCGAAAATTTTTTTACTTTTAATTCTTTTGTTACTTTTATAACTTTCACGTATCGAAGTTTGTAAACCTTTTTTAATGTAACTTTTCTCGAAATGCTATTTCGACTTCAAACAAATTCTTAATCTGTATTTTTTTTTCTAAATTTATAAATTGTTACTATTTTGGAAATAATGTTATTGTATTTATAGTAACCGACCTAGATTTTTAAAAGTATAATATAATAGTAATTTAAAATAAATAAAATGGTTAATTCAAAGTAGAAGAAGAGTTCAAAAAAGAAGAAGAGAAGAGGTAGCCACAGATATCATCAGAAGATTAATTGGAATGAAAGGACTTGATGAGACTTTTGAATTTTGGTCATAGTGAATCCCATGGTCATCCCTCCCTTTATTTTTTGGCCAAATGTTTAGTTTTTTGAGTGTTAGAATTTTTGATGAAAGCCGGGTGGCCTTGATCGGAGCCTTTTTAGCACCATGTTAGTGAGGGTTGATAGAGATTAAGGAGGGTGGTTCGTTGTTGTGAAATTGGATGTTTTGCTCATGCCAAGTGTATTTGGACCTTTACCTATACCTCTTCCCTTGAGCAAACAACTCGTTATTTGATAAACTTAGGTGAGCAATATAATCTTCTTTGGAGTGAAAGTGCATTTCAACACTTAGATGTGGGGTGTTCTAAACAAAGTTTATTCCATGTTGTGGTACCTAGGATAAGGAATTTAGGACCAATCTTGTAGGTTAGTCTAGTATATAAATTGTTGTCTTTAGATGGTTATTTGACTCTTAGTATCTTGGTGTACCTTGGTCTTTAGTCCTCCTTAGGCTCATTTTGGGCACCGCTTTTAGGTTGAACCGGTTTATTTTTATGTCTTTTTGTCGTGTTGGTGTGTGTTGCTTGGAGGATCTTGAGGAATCTAATGGCTAATTTACAAATATTATATATTTAATAGTATGTTTTTTATAAGTTATCAATCATTTTTTTCATTAATTTCAATGCCTTTATTAAGTTATTTTCTAAATTTCTGTTTTTACAATTAATAAAAATAATTTTTTTGTCTATAAAACATTATCCTTATTCTTAAAACTTCTATTTGAAAACTTGTAAAATCGTATCCGAAATTTATAAAATCATTCTTAATATGTACTTTTTCAAAGTTTTGTTGACGCTTATTTACATTCTAAATCTTATGGTTTTTATAAATAGTTTTTTGTAAACAAATCTACTTAATTTTTTTAAAATTAATATGCCACTTTTTCTAATCGTTATTTTGACTCTTAAATCATATCCTTATTTTGACTCTTAAATCATATAACCTTATTATCTATAACTTTATTAGTTTAAGTTTTTATAAAACCTTTTTTTAATGTAACTTTTCTGGAAATACTATTTCCACTTCAAATAAATTCTTAATCTGTATTTTTTTTTCTAAATTTATAAATTGTTTACTATTTTGGAAATAAGGTTATTGTATTTAAAGTAACCGACATAGATTTTTAAAAGATATAATAGTAATTTAAAATAAAATAAAATGGGTAATTCAAAGTAGAAGAAGAGTTCAAAAAAAGAAGAGAAGAGGTAGCCACATGGATATCATCACGAAGATTAATTGGAATGAAAGGACTTGATGAGAAAGAAAATGAGGAGTTTTGAATTTTGGTCATAGTGAATCCCATGGATCATCCCTTCCTTTCATTTTTTGGCCAATTGTTTAGTTTGAAAATTAGGTGTGAGTAAGGTTAGAATTTTTTATGAAAGCTGGGTGGCCTTGATCGGAGCCTTTTGCACCATGTTAGTGAGGGTTGATAGAGATTAAGGAGGGTGGTTCCTTGTGAAATTGGATGTTTTGCACTTGCAAATGTATTTGTACCTTTACCTATACCTCTTCCCGAGCAAACAACTCGTTATTTGATAAGCTTAGGTGAGCAATATCATCTTCTTTGGAGTGAAAGTGCATTTCAACACTTAGATGTGGGGTGTTCTAAACAAAGTTTATTCCATGTGGTGGTACCTAGGATAAGGAATTTAGGACCAATCTTGTAGGTTAGTCTAGTATCTAAATTGTTGTCTTTAGATGGTTATTTGACTCTTAGTATCTTGGTGTACCTTGGTCTTTAGTCCTCCTTAGCCTCATTTTGGGCACCGCTTTTAGATTGAGCTGGCTTATTTTCATGTCTTTTTTGTCGTGTTGGTGTGTGTTGATTGGAGGATCTTGAAGAATCTAATGGCTAATTTACAAATATTATATATTTAAATAGTATGGTTTTTTTAAAAGTTATTTTTTACATTAATTTCATGTCTTTTTTGAGTTACTTTCTAATTTTCTGTTCTTACAATCAATAAAAATATATATTTTTTGTCTATAAAACATTATCCTTATTCTTAAAACTTCTATTTTAAAACCTTGTAAAATCGTATCCGAAATTTATAAAATCATTCTTAATATGTACTTTTTTCAAATTTTGTTGACCCTCATTTATATCCTAAATCTTATGGTTTTTATAAATAGTTTTTTGTAAACAAATCTTCTTAATTTTTTTGAAAAATTTATGCCACTTTTTTTAATTGTTATTTTTACTTTTAAATTATATCCTAATATTTTTAGTGTTTATCTATAACTTTATTAGTTTAGTTAACTATATTTTTAATATGTGAATTCTATTTCCACTTCAAATAAATTCTTAATCTGTATTTTTTTTTTCTAAATTTTTAAATTGTTTACTATTTTGGAAATAAGGCTATTGTATTTAAAGTAATAGACATATATTTTTAAATGATATAAATAATAGTAATTTAAAATAAAATAAAATGGGTAATTCAATGTAGGAGAAGAGTACAAAAAAAGAAGAAGAGATGAGGTGGCCACATGGATATCATCACGAGGATTAATTGGAATGAAAGGACTTGATGAGAAAGAAAATGAGGAGTTTTGAATTTTGGTCATAGTGAATCCCACAATCATCCCTTCATTTTTTGGCCAATTGTTTAGTTTGAAATTAGGTGTGAGTAGGTTAGAATTTTTGATGAAAGCTGGGTGGCCTTGATCGGAGCCTTCTTTAGCACCATGCTAGTGAGGGTTGATAGAGATTAAGGAGGGTGGTTCGTTGTTGTGAAATTGGATGTTTTGCTCATGCAAGTGTATTTGGACCTTTACCTACCTTACCTCTTCCCGAGCAAACAACTCGTTATTTGATAAACTTAGGTGAGCAATATCTTCATAATTATCTTCTTTGGAGTGGAAGATCATTTCAATACTTAGATGTGAGGGTGTTTTAAACAAAGTTTATTCCATGTGGTGGTAATTAGGATAAGGAATTTAGGACCAATCTTGTAGGTTACTCTAGTATCTGAATTGTTGTCTTTAGATGGTTATTTGACTCTTAGTATCTTGGTGTCTTTAGTCCTCCTTGGGCTCATTTTGGCCACCGTTTTAGGTTGAGCAAGCTTATTTTCATGTCTTTTTGTCGTGTTGGTGTGTGTTGCTTGGAGGATCTTGAGGAATCTAATGGCTAATTTACAAATATTATATATTTAACAAGTATGTTTTTTTTTAAAGTTATCTATCATTCTTACATTAATTTCATGTCTTTTTTGAGTTAGTTTCTAATTTTCTGTTTTTACAATTAATAAAAAAATATATTTTTTGTCTAAAAAACTTATCCTTATTCTTAAAACTTCTATTTGAAAACCTGTAAAATCGTATCCGAAATTTATAAAATCATTTTTAATATGTACTTTTTTCAAATTATTGTTGACGCTTATTTATATCCTAAATCTTATGGTTTTTATAAATAATCTTTTGTAAACAAATCAACTTAATTTTTTAAAAAAATTTATATGCCACTTTTTTCTAATCGTTATTTTGACTCTTAAATCATATCCTAATATTTTTCGTTTTTATCTATAACTTTATTAGTTTAGTTAACCATATTTTTAATATGTGAAATCTTTTTTTTACTTTTAATTCTTTTTTACTTTTATAACTTCACTGAAGTTTGTAAACCTTTTTTAATGTAACTTTTCTGAAATACTATTTCCACTTCAAATAAATTTTTAATCTGTATTTTTTTTTCTAAATTTATAAATTTTTTACTATTTTGGAAATAAGGTTTTTGTATTTAAAGTAACCGACTTAGATTTTTAAAATATAAATAAAAGTTATTCAAAGTAGAAGAAAGTTCAAAAAAAGAAGAGAAGAGGTAGATGGATATCATCATAGATTGGAATGAAAGGACTTGATGAGAAAGAAAAAGGAGTTTTGAATTTTGGTCATAGTGAATCCCAATCATCCCTTCTTAGAAGAAGAGTTCAAAAAAAGAAGAGAAGAGGTAGCCACATGGATATCATCATGAGGATTAATTGGAATGAAAGGACTTGATGAGAAAGAAAATGAGGAGTTTTGAATTTTGGTCATAGTGAATCCCACAATCATCCCTTCATTTTTTGGCCAATTGTTTAGTTTGAAATTAGGTGTGAGTAGGTTAGAATTTTTGATGAAAAGGTGGCCTTGATCGGCCTTCTTTAGCACCATGTTAGTGAGGGTTGATAGAGATTAAGGAGGGTGGTTCCTTGTTGTGAAATTGGATGTTTTGCTCATGCAAGTGTATTTGGACCTTTACCTATACCTCTTCCGAGCAAACAACTCGTTATTTGATAAACTTAGGTGAGCAATATCATCTTCTTTGGAGTGAAAGAGCATTTCAACACTTAGATGTGGGGTGTTCTAAACAAAGTTTATTCCATGTGGTGGTACCTTGTAGGTTAGTCTAGTATCTAAATTGTTGTCTTTAGATGGTTATTTGACTCTTAGTATCTTGGTGTACCTTGGTCTTTAGTCCTCCTTAGGCTCATTTTGGGCACCGCTTTTTAGGTTGAGTGGTTTATTTTCATGTCTTTTTTGTCGTGTTGGTGTGTGTTGCTTGGAGGATCTTGAGGAATCTAATGGCTAATTTACAAATATTATTATATATTATGTTTTTTTAAAAGTTATCTATCATTTTACATTCATTTTTACATTAATTTTCATGCCTTTTTGAGTTATTTTCTAATTTTCTTTTTACAATTAATAAAAATATATTTTTTGTCTATAAAACATTATCCTTATTCTTAAAACTTCTATTTGAAAACTTGTAAAATCGTATCCGAAATTTATAAAATCATTTCTTAATATGTACTTTTTCAAATTTTGTTGACGCTTATTTATATCCTAAATCTTATGGTTTTTATATAATAGTTTTTGTAAACAAATCTACTTAATTTTTTTTAAAATTTATATGCCACTTTTTCTAATCGTTATTTTGACTCTTAAATCATATCCTAATATTTTTCGTTTTTTATCTATAACTTTATTAGTTTAGTTAACCATATTTTTAATATGCGAAATATTTTTTTTTACTTTTAATTCTTTTTTCTTTTATAACTTTCCTCGAAGTTTGTAAGACCTTTTTTAATGTAACTTTTCTGGAAATGCTATTTCGACTTCAAACAAATTCTTAATCGTATTTTTTTCTAAATTTATAAATTGTCTACTATTTTGGAAATAAGGTTATTGTATTTAAAGTAACCGACCTAGATTTTTAAAAGATATAATAGTAATTTAAAATAAATAAAATGGTTAATTCAAAGTAGAAGAAGAGTTCAAAAAAGAAGAAGAGAAGAGGTAGCCATGAAGATTAATTGGAATGAAAGGACATGATGAGAAAGAAAATGAGACTTTTGATTTTGGTTATAGTGAATCCCATGATCATCCCTTCCTTTATTTTTTGGCCAAATGTTTAGTTTGAAATTAGGTGAGTAGGTTAGAATTTTTGATGAAAGCTGGGTGGCCTTGATCGGAGCCTTTTTTAGCACCATGTTAGTGAGGGTTGATAGAGATTAAGGAGGGTGGTTCGTTGTTGTGAAATTGGATGTTTTGCTCATGCAAGTGTATTTGGACCTTTACCTACACCTCTTCTTGAGCAAACAACTCGTTATTTGATAAACTTAGGTGAGCAATATAATCTTCTTTGGAGTAAAAGTGCATTTCAACACTTAGATGTGGGGGTGTTCTAAACAAAGTTTATTCCATGTTGTGGTACCTAGGATAAGGAATTTAGGACCAATCTTGTAGGTTAGTCTAGTATATAAATTGTTGTCATTAGATGGTTATTTGACTCTTAGTATCTTGGTGTACCTTGATCTTTACTCCTCCTTAGGCTCATTTTGGGCACCGTTTTAGGTTGAACTGGTTTATTTTTATGTCTTTTTTGTCGTGTTGGTGCGTGTTGCTTGGAGGATGAGGAATCTAATGGCTAATTTACAAATATTATATATTTAATAGTATGTTTTTTTATAAGTTATCAATCATTTTTTTTCATTAATTTCAAGCCTTTATTAAGTTATTTTCTAAATTTCTGTTTTTACAATTAATAAAAATAATTTTTTTTGTCTATAAAACATTATCCTTATTCTTAAAACTTCTATTTGAAAAGCTGTAAAATCGTCTCCGAAATTTATAAAATCATTTTTAATATGTACTTTTTTCAAATTATTGTTGACGCTTATTTATATCCTAAATCTTATGGTTTTTATAAATAATTTTTTGTAAACAAATCTACTTAATTTTTTTTAAAAAAATTATGTGCCACTATTTTCAAATCGTTATTTTGACTCTTAAATCATATCCTAATATTTTTCGTTTTTATCTACAACTTTATTAGTTTAGTTGAAAATATTTTTTAAATGTCAAATCTTTTTTTTTACTTTTAATTCTTTTCTGGTTACTTGTTTGTAAAACCTTTTTTTAATGTAACTTTTCTGGAAGTACTATTACCACTTCAAATAAATTCTTCATCTGTATTTTTTTTCTATATTTATAAATTGTTTACTATTTTGGTTATTATTTTGGTTTTTTCTATATTTTTTTAATGTAACTTTTAATTCTTTTCTGGTTAAGTAACCGACATAGATTTTTAAAAGATATAATAGTAATTTAAAATAAAATAAAATGGGTAATTTAAAGTAGAAGAAGAGTTCAAAAAAAGAAGAGAAGAGGTAGCCACATGGATATCATCACGAAGATTAATTGGAATGAAAGGAGTTGATGAGAAAGAAAATGAGGAGTTTTGAATTTTGGTCATAGTGAATCCCACGATCATCCCTTCCTTCATTTTTTGGCCAAATGTTTAGTTTGAAAAATGCGAGTAGGTTAGAATTTTAGATGAAAGCTCTGCGGGCCTTGATCGAGCCTTCGTTAGCACCATGTTAGTGAGGATTGATAGAGATTAAGGAGGGTGGTTCCTTGTTGTGAAATTGGATGTTTTGCTCATGCAAGTGTATTTGGACCTTTACCTATACGGCTATACCTCTTCCAGAGCAAACAACCCGTTATTTGATAATCTTAGGTAAGCAATGTCATCTTCTTTGGAGTGAAAGAGCATTTCAACAATTAGATGTGGGGGTGTTCTAAACAAAGCTTATATCTTGTGGTGATACATAGGATAAGGAATTTAGGACCAATCTTGTAGGTTAGTCTAGTATATAAATTGTTGTCTTTAGATGGTTATTTGATTCTTAGTATCTTGGTGTACCTTGGTCTTTAGTCCTCCTTAGGCTCATTTTGGGCACCGTTTAGGTTGAGCTGGTTTATTTTCAAGTCTTTTTTATCGTGTTGGGGTGTCTTGCTTGGAGGATCTTGAGGAATCTAATGGCTAATTTACAAATATTATATAATTAACATGTTTTTTTTAAAAGTTATCTATCATTTTTTACATTAAGATCATGCCTTTTTAAAGTTATTTTCTAATTTTCTGTTTTTACATTTAATAAAAATATATATTTTTTGTCTATAAAACATTATCCTTATTCTTAAAACTTCTATTTGAAAACTTGTAAAATCGTATCAGAAATTTATAAAATCATTCTTAATATGTACTTTTTTTCAAATTTTTGTTGACGCTTATTTATATCCTAAATCTTATGGTTTTTATAAATAGTTTTTTGTAAACAAATCTACTTAATTTTTAAAAAAAAAATTAATATGCCACTTTTTTCTAATTGTTATTTTGACTCTTAAATCATATCCTAATATTTTTCGTTTTTATCTATAACTTTATTAGTTTAGTTAACCATATTTTTAATATGCGAAATTTTTTTTTTTTTTTCAACTTTTAATTCTTTTCTGGTTACTTTTTTAACTTTCACTGTATCTGAAGTTTGTAAGACCTGTTTTTAATGTAACTTTTCTGGAAATGCTCTTTCGACTTCAAACAAATTCTTAATCTGTATTTTTTTTTCTAAATTTATAAATTGTCTACAATTTTGGAAATAAGGTTATTGTATTTATAGTAACCGACCTAGATTTTTAAAAGATATAATAGTAATTTAAAATAAATAAAATGGTTAATTAAAAGTAGAAGAAGAGTTCAAAAAAAGAAGAAGAGAAGAGGTAGCTCACGAAGATTAATTGGAATGAAAGGACTTGATGAGAAAGAAAATGAGACTTTTGAATTTTGTTCATAGTGAATCCCACGATCATCCCTTCCATCATTTTTTGGCCAAATGTTTAGTTTGAAATTATGCGAGTAGGTTAGAATTTTTGATGAAAGCTGGGTGGCCTTGATCGGAGCCTTCTTTAGCACCATGTTAGTGAGGGTTGATAGAGATTAAGGAGGGTGGTTCGTTGTTGTGAAATTGGATATTTTGCTCATGCAAGTGTATTTGGACCTTTACCTATACCTCTTCCCGAGCAAACAACTCGTTATTTGATAAACTGAGGTGAGCAATATAATCTTCTTTGGAGGGAAAGTGCATTTCAACACTTAGATGTGGGGGTGTTCTAAACAAAGTTTATTCCATGTTGTGGTACCTAGGATAAGAAATTTAGGACCAATCTTGTAGGTTACTCTAGTATCTAAATTGTTGTCTTTAGATGGTTATTTGACTCTTAGTATCTTGGTGTACCTTGGTCTTTAGTCCTCCTTAGACTCATTTTGGACACCGTTTTAGGTTGAACTGGTTTATTTTTATGTCTTTTTTGTCGTGTTGGTGTGTGTTTCTTGGATGATCTTGAGGAATCTAATGGCTAATTTACAAATATTATATATTTAACAGTATGTTTTTTTATAAGTTATCTATCATTTTTTTTCATTAATTTCAAGCCTTTATTGAGTTATTTTCTAAATTTCTGTTTTTACAATTAATAAAAATAATTTTTTTGTCTATAAAACATTATCCTTATTCTTAAAACATCTATTTGAAAATCTGTAAAATCGTCTCTGAAATTTATAAAATCATTTTTAATATGTACTTTTTTCAAATTATTGTTGACGCTTATTTATATCCTAAATCTTATGGTTTTTATAAATAATTTTTTGTAAACAAATCTACTTAATTAAAAAAAAATTATGTGCCACTATTTTCAAATTGTTATTTTGACTCTTAAATCATATCCTAATATTTTTCGTTTTTATCTACGACTTTATTAGTTTAGTTGAAAATATTTTTTAAATGTCAAATCTTTTTTTTTTTACTTTTAATTCTTTTCTGGTTACTTGTTTGTAAAACCTTTTTTTAATGTAACTTTTCTGGAAGTACTATTTCCACTTCAAATAAATTCTTCATCTGTATTTTTTTTCTATATTTATAAATTGTTTACTATTTTGGAAATAAGGTTATTGTATTTAAAGTAACCGACATAGATTTTTAAAAGATATAATAGTAATTTAAAATAAAATAAAATGGGTAATTTAAAGTAGAAGAAGAGTTCAAAAAAAGAAGAGAAGAGGTAGCCACATGGATATCATCACGAAGATTAATTGGAATGAAAGGAGTTGATGAGAAAGAAAATGAGGAGTTTTGAATTTTGGTCATAGTGAATCCCACGATCATCCCTTCCTTCATTTTTTGGCCAATTGTTTAGTTTGAAAATTAGGTGCGAGTAGGTTAGAATTTTAGATGAAAGCTCGGTGGCCTTGGTCGGAGCCTTCGTTAGCACCATGTTAGTGAGGATTGATAGAGATTAAGGAGGGTGGTTCCTTGTTGTGAAATTGGATGTTTTGCTCATGCAAGTGTATTTGGACCTTTACCTATACGGCTATACCTCTTCCAGAGCAAACAACCCGTTATTTGATAATCTTAGGTAAGCAATGTCATCTTCTTTGCAGTGAAAGAGCATTTCAACAATTAGATGTGGGGGTGTTCTAAACAAAGTTTATTTCATGTGGTGGTACCTAGGATAAAGAATTTATGACCAATCTTGTAGGTTAGTCTAGTATATAAATTGTTGTCTTTAGATGGTTATTTGATTCTTAGTATCTTGGTGTACCTTGGTCTTTAGTCCTCCTTTGGCTCATTTTGGGCACCGTTTTAGGTTGAGCTGGTTTATTTTCATGTCTTTTTTGTCATGTTGGGGTGTGTTGCTTGGAGGATCTTGAGGAATCTAATGGCTAATTTACAAATAATATATAATTAACTTGTTTTTTTTAAAGTTATTTATCATTTTTTACATTAAGATCATGCCTTTTTAAAGTTATTTTTTAATTTTCTGTTTTTAAATTTAATAAAAATATATATTTTTTGTCTATAAAACATTATCCTTATTCTTAAAACTTCTATTTGAAAACTTGTAAAATCGTATCCGAAATTTATAAAATCATTCTTAATATGTACTTTTTTCAAATTTTTGTTGACGCTTACTTTTATCCTAAATCTTATGGTTTTTATAAATAGTTTTTTGTAAACAAATCTACTTAATTTTTTTAAAAAAATTAATATGCCACTTTTTTCTAATTGTTATTTTGACTCTTAAATCATATCCTAATATTTTTCGTTTTTATCGATAACTTTATTAGTTTAGTTAACCATATTTTTAATATTGAAATCTTTTTTTTTTTTTACTTTT
>JABEVN020000210.1:0-51442 GCA_013146195.2 Codonopsis lanceolata | reverse complement strand
ACAAGATTTATGGTAAAATGAAAAAAAGGTACATGCAAAGTGTGTTAATTCAGTTTGTACATGGAGGTTTGGGCTAGCACTATTCGTGATGAAACTACATTTCAGATTAAAACTTTCTGTCCAGTCCATCAATGTGGAAAGAGGTTTAAGAGCAGATGTTGTAGTGTTGCATGGCTAGCTAAAATGTATCATGAAAAGATTTTAAGTAACCCTAAATGGAAAGTAAAACAGTTTAAAAAAGAGGTGTTGGATACACATGGATTAGATGTATGAGTATGTGCTTAAGAACTAGGGCTAGGGTTCTTGGTGAAGAGATGGGATCACTTGATGGGCACTATGCCAAACTTTGGGATTACAGAAAAGAGTTAAAAAGAAGAAATGAGCAGAGCACTATTGAGATAGATAAATGGGTTCATCCAACTACTGGGGAATACTATTTTGATAAGATATACATATGTTTTGGTGCATTGAAGAAGGGGTTTTTGAATGGGTGTAGGCCTGTTTTAGGCCTTGATGGATGCTTTTTGAAAGGGGTTTGTAAAGGGGAATTACTTGTTGCAATAGGGAGGGATGGAAATAATCAGATGTTTCCTGTGGCATGGGCTGTGGTTCAGGTTGAGAACAAAAAAAATTGGAAGTGGTTTATTGAACTATTAAAGGAAGACTTGGGTTTAGGGAGTGGTGATGGATGGGCTGTGATCTCTGATCAACATAAGGGTCTGATGGAGGCAGTACATGAGATTCTACCTTTTGTTGAGCATAGAAATTGTGCTAGACATATTTACAGCAACTGGAAGAAGCAGTTCAAGGGAGGTGAGCTGAGAAAATGTTTTTGGGCAGTGGCTTATGCAAGTAATGAGACTCAAATGCAGAAGGAATTGGATAAACTGAAAGAGGTTGATGAGGCAGCATATTATGGGTTGATGCAAAGAGACCTAGGGCAATTCTGCAGGGCCTTCTTTAGGACTGATATTAAGGTTGATAATGTTGAGAATAACATGGCAGAAGCTTTTAATGGAACCATTGTTGAGTTTAGATTCAAGCCAATCATATATATGTTAGAAGAAATCAGGTTGTATATGATGGCTAGGTTGGAGAAAAGAAGAACATGGATGATGAGACATTATGATGAGTATTGTCCTGCTATCATAAAAGTATTGGAGAAAAACAAAGAAGATGTGAAGTTTTGGAACTCAATCTATAATGGGGCTGGAGAGTTTGAGGTGGGGTATAAAAAAGAGGGTTATGTGGTAAACATTGATAGGAAGATTTGCAGTTGTAGAAGATGGCAGCTTAGTGGAATCCCTTGTACCCATGCAATTGCTGCCATACTCCAAAAAGGTGAAAGGCCTGAAAAATACTTGGATGAGTGTTACCTGAAATCAACATTTTTAAAAGCTTATGCATATTCTTTGAGTCCAATCAGTGGTGAAGATCAGTGGGCAAAGTCAAGCAAGAAACCTATGCTGATACAACTAAATAGGAAAATGCCAGGCAGACCTAGAAAATTAAGGATTAAAGCTGCACATGAAGAGGAAAGGGATCAGCCAAGGTCAGGTCCTCCACAGAAACTGGGGTTATCAAGGAAAGGTAGGGTAATGAGATGCAGAATTTGTAATGGAATTGGGCACAATAAGAGAGGTTGCCTCAAAAATAAATTGGAAACTGATGGGACTTCTCAGGTAAATAAGTTATTTTTTTAGTTTACCTGTTATATATTATGGTTTTTTTCCTTCTTTGAGCATTGTTATTCTGTGTTATCAATAGGAACCAGTTGTTGGTGAAGGAGCAAGACAACAACCAAGGAGTGGAAATACAAAAGTCAGGACTCAAACAAGTCAGGTAAAATTGTTATTCTGTGAACTGTTATAAATTCCTTAGGTTTTTTCTTTCAGTTTGCATTGGCTTAATTTTGCTTGTGTTATAAATAGGAACCCATTATTGGTGAAGGAGCAAGACAACAACCAAGGAGTGGAAATACAAAAGTCAGGACTCAAACAAGTCAGGTAAAATTGTTATTCTGTGAACCTGTTATAAATTCCTTAGGTTTTTTCTTTCAGTTTGCATTGGCTTAATTTTGCTTGTGTTATAAATAGGAACCAGTTATTGGTGAAGGAGCAAGGCATGTAGGGGAAGTAGCAAGGCAGGAACCAGTTGTTGGTGAGGGAGCAAGGCAGTGTGGGAAGTAGCTAGGTAGCAACCAGCTTGTCGAGAAAAGGAGGTAGGGAAGTAAGGCAGCACCGCTTGTTGGAGAGGGGAAGGCGTAGGGAAGTAGCAAAGAACCGCTTGTTGGAGAGGGGGCAAGGCAGTAGGGAAGTAACAAGGCAAAGAACCAAGGAGTGGAAATACACAAGTCATGACTCAAGAAGCCAACCAATTGTTGCCGAGCTATAAGCTTTGTTAGTCAACCAAGTCGTAAAGAATTTTGTTATTCTCGTTTGCTTCTATATTTTTTTTTGTCTAATTTTATGTCTTGTATATACATAGAGACCAATTGTTGTTGAGGGAGCTAGGCAAACAAGAGGGAATATAAGATTTGCTAGTCAACCAAGTCAGGTAAATCATTTTTGTTCTATGAATATTTGTGATTAACTTGTGATTGATTTGTAAATGTTGTTAACATTTTATTATCTTTCAATTAGTGTTAAGAGAGTTAAATTGGAGAAAGGGAGCCTGAGATTAGAAGATCACAAAGGAATATGAACAACATCTTTGCAAGAATTGTCGAAAGACCAATGGACGGTTTATAGATATTGATTGACTTGTTGATAGTGTGTTTTGGGAGTTTTGACTATGTTTGGTACTTTAAGCGTAAAACATGGGGTAGAGTTTCTTTTTTTGGGGTGTATGCAAATCAAGCCATGATGTTTTTGGTACTTTAACTATAAAAACAAGGGGTAGAGTATCTTTTTGGGGTGTATGCAAATCAAGCCATGATGTTTTTGCTACTTTAAGCGTAAAAACGGGGGATAGAGTTTTTTTTGGGGTGTATGCAAATTCAAGCCATGATGTTTTTGGCTTTGACTATTGTCCATTATGTCACTTGTAAAAATGACAGGAATGTTGATGTAATGATAATGTTTTTGGTAATAGCGGTGTTTTTGGCCTTTATTTGTTGTGCAATTATATTACATAATTGTTGTCCATTTTGCTTTAGCTTTGGCCTTCGGTTGAAAACTATTAGCAATTTGGTTTAAATATCAATTTGGAATGGAAATATTAGCTTGAGCATCTGTTTGGAATGAAAATACAAACAAGGACAGAGACATTGTTCCATTTGGTCTATTACAAGATGTCCAATGAATTTGTTTACCAACCTTCCAATCAACACAAAAATTCATTAGCAATTTGGTTTAAATATCAATTTGGAATGGAAATGTTAGTTTGAGCATCTATTTGGAATGGAAATACAAAGCAGGGCAGAGACATTGTTCCATTTGGTTATTACAAGATGTCCAATGAATTTGTTTACCAACCTTCCAATCAACACAAAAATTCATTAGCAATTTGGTTTAAATTCATTAACCAAAACAAGTTCTTGGCAATAAATTGAAGATCAATTCCAGAAATTAAAACCAAAAACAAGACACCAAGTAGATATTACCAATAATCAAAAAATTACACTGTCGTTACCTGTAGACTAACGGAATGATGAACGTGATTACAATTGTTAAGTACAATGACTATTTTGACGAAAAATGTAGTAGAGTTAGATTAATGAATTTTGGGCGAAAGTAGGGTGACCAAATTGATATTTAAACCTAAATGTGAAGAGTAACGTTGAAATGTTATTGATATTGTATACATGATTTTTGAAAATAGACTATTTAGTAAAAAAAAAAAGTTTAAATAATTATTTGGTCCCTCGACTTGCATTGATCTTTTTGTTTGGTCCTACAATTTGCAAAAAATTAGTTTGGTCCTACATGTTGCATTTTTTTGTTAAATTCCCCCCTTTTCCCGTTAACGTTTCAATTTCAGTCTAATGTATCGATGAAAACATTTGACGGCAATTGAAACGGTAATGGCAAAAGGGTAGAATCTAACAAGAAAGCACAACATGTAGGACCAAACTAATTTTTTGTTTTCAAATGATAGGACCAAATAAAAAAATCAATGCAAATTAAATGACCAAATAATTATTTAAACCTAAAAAAAAAAGTCCTGCAACCTAGACAACATTTTAACTCTGAAGAAGAAGGTAGGAATTTTCAATTACGGCACTTTTTTAAAAAACTCGTTCAATCAATGTTTTTTGCGCTAAGCCAATTCAACACTAGAGCTGTCAAAACGGGTTCGTGGGTTGGGTCAGCCCACGGGTCAAGAAAACCCAACATATAACGGTGTGGGACGAGTCAATAAAACATCAACCCAACCCAACCCAATATGGGTTGTGGGTCAGATGGATCAACCCACCAAAATCTAAAGCAAACGTGAATATACTACAAAAATATAAAAACTAAAAGTAATCAAACCAAGAATGAAAGTAGATTTTTTAAAAAAAATGCTCATCTGAAAGAATTCATTCACTATGGCAATTAAGACATTTATAATTCTCACAATTTTCTTGCACACTATGGAGCCATTGCATAGCCAAAAGTCGCAAGAGAAGAACTATATTTTTTCTCGGCAAGCATTACTAGTGACTTTGATCTATTGGTTGAATTTGGAACAGCCTACAAAAGACAACAATGGAATCTACACAAAAATTGCAACAAGCCTAATGCTTGCAAGTTGCAACTACCATCGTTTTAATGCATGGATTAAATGTGAAATGATAACTGAATAAAAATTAGTAAATAAGGTCTCACTAATTGTAAACAAAATTCCATCCTATACTCGCAAACATCAGACTTGGTTCTATGCTTCTGGTTTCTCACAACTTCGTTTCGAGAATCAAGACAACCTCCAATAATATGTCATGGATGACCATAGCCATGAAATAAAACTTGAATGAGCGTAGATAAGAGCAAAATACATATAAAATCAGAAAATCGAATCCATAGCAAAATCCAAAGCAAACATGAATATACTACAAAAATATCAAAACCGAAAGTAATCAAACTAAGAATGAGAGTATATAGGAGCAAAATACAGAAAAAAAATCAGAAAATCAAAGGGAAAAAGGAACTTACTGAAAAATGAGGCAATCGGCACCGGGAGAGACATAGACTAGAGACGCTGTCAGGCTGAGAGTAAAGAAAGAGTTTGAGGAAATTTGTGAGAGTGAGAGAGAGAAAGAGGGAGCGGGAGAGAGGTTACAGATAATCTATGTTCGCGAGCGACTTAAGAGAGTGAGTTAGTCGGCTAGCCGCTACCAGAGAAGATGAGATCTGAGCGCCATCAATCTCGCAGAAGAACCGTCGCCAATCGCCATGGTCGTAGTCTCGCAGACTCGAAGTTGAAGCCGAAGGTAATGAGATTTTGAGATTTGGGAATGGGATTTGGTTTGCTAAAGGTAAATGTTGGGAAAGGTAAATGTTTTGGGAAAGTAAATCGCCACCAGAGGCCCAGAGCCAGAGACAGACCGCCATTTATTTTTAATCGAGGGAATTAGTAATTTAGTATTAATTTATTAGATATTCTATAAACGGGTCAGCCTGTTAAAAACCTAGCCCAACCCACTTTGACCCGTGACCCATATGGGTCCAACCCATATGACCCGTATTTTTTTTTTGTTACCAATTTCCCAACCCAACCCACTATTTTAAACAACGGTTTGGGTTGACCCAACGGGTCCCGACCCATTTTGACGGCTCTATTCAACACTGCCACGAGTTTTGAAATCAATATCACAAATAACAAGCTTGTTCTTCCGGGTAATCAATATAACCTACAAACCGTACCCTAAAAAAACGACACAAGTAACCGCATATATATATATATATATATATATATATATATATATATATATATTAAGAGATCAATAGTAGCTAGGATTCAAGGAATCTATCAATACGGCTCGTGATGTAGCTTGTACTGTAGTTATATTCGGAGGTGCATCGACCAGAAAATAAAAAACATATCAACCAGAAAATAAAAAACGTAAACAGCAGAAGACTTTAAACAATTAAAGCAATAATAAGCACATAAGTTTATCAAATAATTTACAAGCTATACTAGTAGATCCAGTCTTATAGCCAAAAAGATTTCACTAAAAAGGATTATGTGTTTAACACAACAAATTGTGAAATCACCAAAATACCAAACCTCTCACAAGATAACAAGTCTGGAAAGAAAAACCCACAAAAACAAGGTATAGAAAACGTGGGATTAAAAAACAAGCTTCCTAGAAACCAGGAATGCAAACAACAATAGTAGCAGCAATGTAGTTCGTGATGAAGCTACACTCGGAGCTTCATCCAGATTTACAGCAACTGCAAAAACTTCTGATTTTTCTCTCAATCTGTATTATATATTCTCTGTATGCAATCTGCTCTGTCTCATCGTCTTCTGTATGCCATACTCCATATATATATATATATGTTGGTGGAGACCTACAATATAATTAGGAAACAAAAGACTCCAAGAAACTAAAGGATTAGGAAAATCAAAGAGTTAGTTTCCAAATATAGTTTCCTAATTTAAGTCAAAGAATATATCCTACACAAATAAGAATCCAACAACTCCAAGGAAACATAATGTTAGGAAATAAAATATTTGTTTCCTAAATTAGTTTCCTAATTTAATTTAAGGATCTACCAAAGATATTGTCCAACTCAATTAAGAATTCTTGAGAGCTTTTGGAAGAATTCAATATGGTAACTACTTACCATAGCTTTAGGACCAAGAAACTTATAAAATATGGTAACCTCTTACCATTACTTTTGGACTAAGAAAGTGCACAACAATAAAATCAATAAAGGAAAATATTTTACCCAGTGTTCTAAAACTCCCCGCCTAGGCGCTAGGCCCCTCTCTACCGCCACGACTTTCTTAGTCGCCGCCTAATCGACCAAGTCGGCGTCTACGCCAAACCTCGCCGACCTTAATTTATTTTTGTAGCTTTGATTTTGTGGCATGCGATGACCGGAGAAGGAAGGGTGGACGAACTGGAGAAGGAAGTAGGAGTGGTAATGGTGAGGGAGAGAGGGAGGTAATGGGGGGCGAACTGGAATAATATCTTTTTTTGTTTTTTGTTCTAAACTTGGCTGGTTTATTGTTTTGGGGTTGTTGAGAATTGAAATTAATGGTAGGTTTGTATATTTTTGTTCATTTTACAAATATAGACAAGTGTTTGATAAAATGACAAACATAAAAAAAATTAAATTTGTATTTAATGTGTTTGATCTTTGATGTAAATTATCAAAAAAAAATGGTAATTATGTCTTAATTCTAGGCCCCGATTACGCCCCGACTAGTCCCCTAGGCGCTAGGCGCTAGTGTGTCGCCTAGCGGCCGCCTAACGATTTTTAGAACCTTGATTTTACCTTACAATCTCCCCCATTGTTGAACATTTTTTGTCAAATCAACTGACAAGTGTTTTTTAACACCATCAACCCATCTAACATGCATTGGTTAGAAAATCTCATCTCCTCCTGAATTTGTGCAAGGTATAAAATCAGAAATTATCTACTAAGCACAAATCAAAATATACCAATGATGCAATCACATGTATACAAAACAAACATGAAACAGTTTATGGGAGAATAAAATCACAATGATGAATCTAAAAAGAATTAGATTCATCATCACCAAAAAATACAACATCATCACCATCAGCAGTAGAGGAACACAATCACCAGTAGGAACATCAACACTTGACCTTTCTCCCCATATTTGACCAGAGGAGGAAGAGGAAAAAACAATCTTTTAGGAATCCTCAAAAATCCAAGATTTTGAAAAACACAATTAAGTGTTCACCATGACTTGATCACACCCCTAGCAATAACTGAGCACCTCATATCCAGATTCAATATCTCTTAGTTCCCCACAAAAATTTGACAACCACTAAATATTTTTCAACATGGAAATTTTTTGGAAATTGATTTGCACAATTAAATAATTAATTTTAGGATAAAATTTCACCAAGCGATATTCTTACCAGCAATGCATGTCCTAAAATTTTATGCCTAAAACATGATTACAAAAAGCTAGGCAAAAGAATAAAAAATGCAATCACACACAAGTGATAAAGACCAGATCAAACGGATGTAGTTCCTGATGCAGCTGCATTGGGAGATGCATTCGCTAAAATTATGATTTTATGTTCAATTTTGCTTTTTTTTTTTTGTTTTCTCAACCAAATTTTTCTCCCAAGATCATAAATTTTTTCATAACTAAAATTCATAGGTACTTTATTTCTCTAGGAGTATAGCTCTACTTTATTTCAAGCTATACAAAACATGTCACTAGGAACCTTTCACACTGTTTATCAAGGGAAATCATTTTGCACAAAATCAACCCATGAAATCCAAAGATTTATAGTCCCAAGAGAGAATGACAACAAACCTTGTTCATAGGTAGCTCTTTTCCTTTAAGTAGCTTTCACACTTTTTTAAGGAAATTCATTTTTCTCAAAATCAACCTATGAGAACCAAAGTTACATAGTACCAAGATAATATGTTATATCCCTTGTATATTAGATAGCTCTTTCCTTTGTGGACTTCAAAACTTGCTCAAAAACTGAGAGAGAGTGAAAATCATAACAAAAAAATCACAATTGATTTTGAATACAATTTCCAAGTAACAACAAAAGACACAAACATGTGAGTCAAATGATCTAGAGTGCCCACTAAATACAAAATACAAGGATGCCTATTTTTTTTCTTTTCTTATAATTAACTAAGTGTAAAATCATATGGCACATATACCAAGAGATTTCCTTAGATTGGAAAATCTCTTCAAAATCAAGACTCTTAGTAAATATATCAGTCAATCGTTTTTTTGTCCCAACATGTTCAGTGCAAATAGTCTCTTATTCAACCATGTCTCTAATAAAGTGGTATCTTATAATAATGTCCGTTTCTTTCTGTAGAACCAAAATTATGTCTGTTTCTTTTCTATAGAACCAAAATAATACTCTTATCTCTCTCTCTCTCTCACACACAGGTGTACCTGTACAATCAAAGAGAAGAATGCCTCAATTTCTAGTTTTTTTTCTCTTTCTGCTCTTATTGTTGTGTTTCTCATCTCATTTTAACTTCACTTGTATTCACTCGAACCATATTGTCCATGGGAATTTAGCCCGTGTTGGTAATATATCTGAGGTTTGTATGGATTCTTCTGTTTGCAGATCACTTCTCTGAATGTGTGGAGAGCCATGCATTTGAAACCTATGACAAGTTTATCAAGGCTCGAGGAGGTATAAGTGTGACCACTACTATAATTCTATACTATTATATATATATATATATATATATTTGTATGTATATATATGCCATTTTATACAAGTATAAATTGAGATAAAACCTTTGTAAAATACTCCCTCGTCCCATTTTGAAAACCTTTTAAGAAATACATTATTGTCCTTGTAAATGGTCCTTATAACTAATCTTCCTCCAGTGCCCTAATTTTTATTTTTCAAATTTGGATGAATGAGGATTAAAGCTATACAACGGAAGTGGTATGCTTGATATAAGAAAAGTACTATGATGTGTTCTTGTGCTTTTTTCAATGCAACTAGTGCCTTCCTAGAAATTTCGAGAACAACAGTTATACATGGTCCTGTTTCTTCTGTAGATGAGTTGAAGAAACTGCCTGCATCTAAAGTTGCTGTGAAATACTACACTGAAGGCGACATGTACTTGTTCGGTAAGTTCCATGTGTTCTGATTTTGAAGTTTTTTTTTTTCTAGGATTAACAGTGTATGAGTATTTACGTGCAGATGAATTTCAAACTGCAAGAGTTCCCAATGCTCGAAGGCCAATAATTGGTAAGGAGATGATCAGTTCCCAGTTTGTGTTTTATGAAATGTAAAGAGGAACCATATTTTGTTGTGGGCAACTAACAAAGATTCTCAAACCAAATCAAGTCATTTTGAGGAGAAAGTTAGTTCCCTACTGGTATTGCATATTCAGATAACATAATAACCTTTCTTTCTTGTTAAATTATCCTTCTTTTCAGAAAATTTGTACGATGTGTTTGTGAACATTAGAGACGATGAAGCGGAACATTGCAAAACAATGAATCTGATGCTTTAATTTTTGATCTGATTGATAACATAACAATAACCATCAACGGTCAAGAAAGTACCAAGGAAGGAAGTCGAAATTAAGAAAACAATGAAATTAGAAATTACGAATATTATTTACAAATTAAAGTCAAACTCTTTGTGACAACTTATCAGCAATGCACAAGGGGTTTTGCTCCGCCAACCTAACACGGCCAAGAGTCTTGAAATCAATAAGACAAGCATGTTCTTCCGGGTAGCGATGCATCCCACAAAACAAACCCCCACAACGACACTTGAACCCTGTCAATCCAACTCGCTTGTTACAGCATTGGCATCGGTTCTTCTTTTTACTAGTAGAATTACATTGATCGCTAGTACTACTCCCCGAATCTGAATTAGTTGGCAGTACAACTGCTGTTGTCCTTTTCGTGTTCAAAGGCTTTCCCGTGATTGCTAACAATTTGAGTCTCTCTTCAGTGAGATTGATATAATCATTGAAACACTTGGAACACATATTATGAGTCTCCGAAGCTCCGAAAAAGCCGCACCCTTTTGCACATAGTGGAGTACTAGTATTATTGTTGTTGTTGTTGTTGTTGTTGTTGGTAGTCATCTCTAAATTTGTCTCTCTTCTTCGCCTAGCTAGCTATCTATTGTCTGTTGCTCTTCGTAATCTTACTCGTGATTGTCAATGAGGACCTTGGGGGGTTTAACTAGTACATACTATATATGGAGGCCGAGGGGAAGGGAATTCATAATCATATTATGACTTGGATTCCAACCTTCTGTAGGTTTCTAAACTTGGATTTGGTTTTACCTTACTAGCCTTTCCCAAGAAAAAAAGGATTGACCTAATTAATCCAACAGGTATTAGGCCAAGAGTAATCTCAGTTTTGGGCCCTTTAAAACCCCTAAAGCCCCCACTTCTAGCCCGTATCCCCAAAGATTATTAATTGTCATATCTCTACATTATCACAAAGTTTTCAATCACTCCAATCTTGGGTTTTTTTAATCGGAAAAGAATATTTTTTTGGGACAAAAAGACTACGATACCCTCTAAGGCGAACTATTAAAATGCATTGCGGTGCATTGATTTTTGCATCACGATGAATCATTTTTAATTACAAAATCCAATTTTTACACCGCGATGAATCAAATTTTTACACTGCGATATATAAATTTCAATTACCTAATCCAAATTACATCACGTTGCACTAACTTTTATATATCACGATGAATTAATATTTGTACCGCTGATACATAAAATATTATCTAATTCATTTTTGCATTACAAAATAAAATGATAATAAACCAAACCATACCCTCCACCTTCTTCTTCCATCCCCTTCGTCATAAGCCTTCTTCTTTCTCCATCCTCCTCCCCCTTGGGTCAAAATTTCACCCATAAATTTTCCTTAATTTTAGATATTTTCTCCAAATTATGCACTTGGACTTGATGATAACATTTCCTTTTAAAGCAAAGAAGAGGTTAAAATCATATTTCCTAAACTTCTTTCCCGGCAATGAGTCCACGTCATACTATTTAGGAATATTTCACTTTAAAAATTTACTTTCAAAAAATTATATTTATAATTTCTATTACATTTCAACTTTACCATTTACATTTGATATTAACATATTAATTATATTAAAACATTTTTGTAATTATAACAAACTATATAATGTTATTTATATTTTCTTCAATAATTGAAATTCTTATAAATGAATTTTTTTGGTGGAACGAAGAGAATACTATGGTCCTCTGAAAACTAATCTAAGATTCGTCCCCCAGGGATTGACACTTTCTCTTTCAATTCACACCAATATATGACCAAATCCATCAATTATTGACATTTTCTAAGAGGACCATAACTTAAATACATGTTTTAAGGGTATAAATTAACTTATTTATGTACACGTATTACTAACGTTTTAGGTACTGTGATAAGTGATAACTTTTTTTTCTTTGATAACAACAAGTAACAATACTATAACTATTATTAAAATAAAAATTGATGCTGTCACGTGGCGGTTTTATGTAAAAAACTAAAAGTTTTAAAAAGATTTTGTGCTGCCACGTCATCTTCGAAATGGTAAAAAAAATTGGTTTTTTTTTCAAAATCGATTAGTTTAAGATTAAAATTCTAAATCTAATTAGATATGATAAAATTCCTAAAACTAATTTGATAAGATAAAACAAATTTAGAATATAGTTTTACGAGGAAATTTATGATAGAGATTTAGGATTTTTTTTTCTCCAAATATCGCTTAATTAAACTAGATTTTATCATATACGGAGTATAATTTATACAAGTTTAATTTTACTAAAACTCTTCTATTTTCATCTCTTTTTATTTTCATAATTTTTAATTTATACAAATTATCCACGGGACAATTTTATATTATTTGTTCTTATACTAATCTATATTTAGTACTTATTAATTAATAATCTATTAATTATTTATTAACTATTATTAAAACAGAAGTTGTTGCTACCACATGACGACTTTCTGTTACGCTTAAAGTTTTAAAGGAATTATTTGTTTCCACATGTCATCTTCTATACAAGTTTATAATTTTCTTTCCTACCAAAAATTAAAACCGGGTCGATTTTAAAACCGATGTCTCCTTTATATATGGTAAAAGTTTTTTTGTTTTTTTACTATTTTTTGTTGCCAAAATCGGTTAAATATCGGATATATTTTATAACATTTTATTTAAACGTGTTTCACTTGATTATAAATCCAATTTTTATGGTAATTTTTTTGCAGATATATTTTATCAGTTCTCATAGATTTTAATCTTTCAATTACATGACTATATGATCAATTTTGAATATTTACCTTATTTTTTGTTTTTTCAAATTATTCTAATTAAAAAATTAATTATTTATTACAAACTTAGAAAATCATCTTATTATAAACATTTTGTTGCAAATAAAACAAAAACTATTAAAACAATGCATATGATATATACTAAATATATCAATATAATAGTATTATTTTTCCTACGAAAAATTAAAATCTAATAGATTTTAAAACTGATGCCTCTTTTATACATGGTTAAAGTTTTTTTATTTGATTAGTATTCCAAATTTTCATGGCGAAATTTTTTTATTTGCAGATAGATTTTATCACATTTGATTTAGACTTGTTTCAATTGATTAAATTCATCAATTCTCATGGTAAAAGCTTTTTTTATTTACCATTTTTTGTTTACAAAATCAGTTTGTGCTCGATAGATTTTATCACATTTGATTTAGACAAGTTTAATTTGATTAGGACTCATCAATTCTTATGGTAGAAGTTTTTAAATTTTTATTATTTTACCAAAACTCGATCAATTTAAAATAGATTTTATCTAATTTGATTAAGCGTGTTCCACCCAGTGGCGAATCCAGGATTAATGTTGACCGGTGTCCAAAATTTTCACTACTTCATCTGTCCTAAATATATATGACGTTTTAGGGCTTTTCACACCGACCAATGAAACATATTATAAAGACTAAACTGCTCATATCCAAACATTAATGAAATGTCTTGATATTCTTGTCCAAAGAGTCGAACACGGGTTACAAAGTCAATAAATATGGGTAGAATTAGAGAAAAAAGGGAAAAAAATTTGAAAATTACAAAGTGTCATTTATTTTAGAACAAAAAATTATCATAAAATGTCATATATTTTTGGACGGAGAGAGTATTACATAAAAAAAAAATTAGAAACTACAATTTGTCATTTACGTGTTTTCATACGTTGAAAACAAGTAATTACATCATCATCACCAACATTCATTAACATGTCTTTTTCGATATAACATACAAGCGAATCATTTAAAAATTGATCGGACATTCGATTTCGTAAATCCATCTTGATAATATTTTTTACAGAGAATTTGGGAGAGGTCCAATGAAATTTTTTGGAGGGGTCCAATTGTCAAATATCACAAACCTACTCTCATTTTTTTTAATTGGGCGGTGTCCATGGACACCCCTAAGGCTAATGTGGATCCGCCACTGGTTCCACCAACACCACAAACAATCACTGTGAAATAGCTTACAAATTCTATCTACAAAATTCACATGAATTTTCGGTTTGATGATTCAGTGTGATCTCACGTTTTTTTTTATTTATTAATTATATGAACATCTTGTTGTTGGTGGTTCATTCAAATAGCTTACAAGTTCTATCTACAAAATTAAGTTTTAGAAACAATACTAAATCAATTGTGCATCGCACGAGTAATAACCTAGTTAAATAATAATGGAAGAAAATACTAGAAATTATTATAGAACCGCACAGCAAGGCCACACAGACATTTGGCAAACAACAAAATAATCGCCAACTATTGTTTCCATTTAAAAATGTGATGAACATCCGTTCCTAAATTATTGTCCTAATTAATCTGACATATGGATTAAAAAAAACAATTGACTTAATTATTTATATTGGTTTAATATTTAGTTTCCTTTAAAACTTATGTGTATGTAACTCATAATGAAAGCATAGTAAAAAAGTAAGGATGGAGTGGTAAAAGTGATATTTTAAAAAATAAGTTTCAAATTGGACAATTATTTTAGGACGGGTGAAAAATGAAAAGAGGACGATAATTTAGGGACGGAGGGAGTATGTATTATGGGTAGGCCTAGCAATTACAACTCAAAACTCGTTAACTCACCTAACCCAATCCGCTAATAATTTTTTGTCTAAACGGGTTACCCATTTTAACCCAAAAAATTAATGAATCGGATTAAAGTGGGTCGGACTCATTACCCGTTTCGCTTCATTATTTTTTCTATATAAATGTATACTTTTTTGACAGAAAATAAGGGTCAAAACAAGTCAACCAGTTTCGACATAACTCATTCTAAATCATTTAATATTTGGATTATAATAGAACACGTTCCGTTAACTATTTTAACCCAATCCATCTAATTGTCGGCTCTGCTTATAGGTTAAAGGGGTCACTACTCACAATTTACCAATCAGAATAGAAGATAACGTGGCACACGCATCACTGACAAAAAGCGATTCAAGGAGCCGTTTAAACAACGTAGTGTTCGATTTTGTAAGAGAATGTCGTACATTGCACCTTATGCTACTCAGTTCTGCTCACACGGCCTTGGAAATATGAATTTCTTCAAGAAGATTATGCATGTGGATTTCCTATACTTTCGAAAAGTTTAGGCAAAAGTAAAAACTATTCTAATTTTAAAATATTACTTCCTTTATCCTAAAATTATTACTCCATTATTCTTTTATTTTTCATTTGTTCCAAAATAATTAAATTTTATAGACAAATAATTATCACGCAAATATTTACTTTTAATTATTGAGCACATCTCATGTAAAGACATATTGATTAAATTGTTTCCTAGGAAATACGGATGAAAATAATTATTATTAAATTTACTATTTTCGTTCTGGGTAAAGAATCTACTATTTTATTTTAGAATGTTTCACTTAAGGAATCCACTTTTAAAAATTAAGTTATAAAAATATCATTTTATTACTAACGAATTGTTAAAAATATTATTTTTTTTAAAAATTTGACTTTCAAACGGGTATTTTTTTACCCGAAGCAAAGGGAGTAATTTTTTATGTCAATAAATAATAAAGATAACTCGAAAGTGAACAGTACCATTTTAATAGGTAACTAGTTAAGGATAATTTTGTTTCGTTATAAATTTGTTAGAGATTATAATAAAAATTATAGTGAATAATCAATTAATGTCGTAGATAAAGTTTATTCACAAATCGTTAACCAAAAAACGTAGATGGGTATCTCCTACAAAAATAGACCAAATTTATAAAAAAGAAAATTGGTCATTTCACAAAAGTACGTATCAAAGTCTATCTAGCTCTTGAAGATGTCCTTAAAGTCCTTTTGATGTTTGTGTCTCTTGAATTTTCCTTCCATATGTTATCCATTGCAACAAAAATTAAGAAAGAAGATCTTGGGACTATTTTATGTAAAATTAATGATCTTGAAAGTATTTCATGTAAGATGAATCATTTGATTTTGATCCCTATATCAGTGAGTTGAGACGTGAAATAACAAGATTTCATTTTACAATCTCACAAAAGGCTTACAATAGAATGATAAAAATATCATCAAAAACGAGAATCAATATAGACCGGACCATATCCACGTGTATCTAAAATTCTATGGAGCGTGTTTATGTTATGGCTACCTGGATACTTTTTGCCCTTGGTTGCGTCATTTAATCACCTAAACTGATGAACGTAAAAAAATTTAAAAAGCAGGTGAGCCTAATTCTCTATAACATGGCAATGGTGCAGTTACTATGCATATTTTCTAACCCACTTTTGTTCCCTACCCCCACTTCCCCGAAACGATATATATACATATAATCCACATTCAAGCAAGAATAAAACTACGGCATCAGAAACTGATTCCACAATGCCTGAGAAACAACCCTCCGTAACCGATGATCGTAACAGAAAACGAACCAAACAAACAATTTCCATTCCGTTTCTCTGGGAAGAAAAACCCGGAATTCCGAAGAGAAACTGGAAGCCTAGCTCTGTACCAGTGAATCTGAGTGTGCCAACTCCAATCAAGTTGATTGCTTCGATTCCATTCCATTGGGAGGAAGAGCCTGGAAAACCATTTCCTTCACTCTCATACCCATCACCCGAGCCACCACTACTTATGCTTGAATGGGTGGAAAAGCCCCAAACGCCACCGGAGCAGCCACTTCTTCGGCTCAAATGGAAGGAAAAGCCTGAAAAATCACTCCCTCCGTGGGAAGATAGTAATTTTGATAGTGATGATGAGAGAGAAGAAATGACAGAACCAGCACTTGAAGCATGGGATCTTGAAACAGATGATGACTCTTTCAGCTCAGCAGCTCCATCTCTCCTAGCCAATCGTCTTGTACCAACTGCAGCACTTTACAGCGCTATTCCTGCACAGGGAACTTCGATGATGGACAATCACAGTGCCTACCTTCAAGCGCCTTCTTCCCCAGCCTGGGAAAGTCACAGTGGCTACCTTCAAGCACCTTCTTCACCAGCTTGGGAAACTGACAGTAGTACAAGCAGTTATGCAACCAGTACAAGCCTAGTTGGAGCACCTTTCTTGGAATGCTTGTTCCCACTACTAACCCCCAACTCTAGTTTCCTCGATAAGGTTAATGGCTGCTCAGGAAAGGTTTTCTCTCACTCCTCAAAGAAAGCCAAGGATTTGGATCTCAAGCGAACTTGCAGCAGTGTAGTTAGAGATCCTCTAACACTTGGAGAGATGATAATGATGAGCCGAAGAAGAAGTATTCGAAGGAAAGCTGTTCAAATGCAGGAACAAAATCCCTCGATGGTAATTTTCCATTTCCCAATTAGGGGTTATTCTTTAGAATTTAATTAATAATTTCCTTTCTACATCATAACAAAATGAAATAATAATACAAGAAAGTATCTACACTCTATTTACAAGAAATCTAATCTTGCCTGGTCACCAAATACTGGCAGGAATTTATGAGGAATACCGCATTTGGATGCTGCATCAAAATTGGAGGGCTGCAGGAAAAGTGGAAGAGGCAGCTGCAGCTGCAGCTGAAATTGATATAGACAAAACGTCCTTCGCATACAGTTCAGCAAAGCCGTCAACAATTGACTTCAACAAGCAGCTCTTTATGTCTCACTTTATTTTTCACTGATCATGGCAAAGTTTACGAATTTCATTATGCAACTTCAATTTCAGACCGTGTAAAAGTTTCAAGACAACTATACTGGAACTTCTCCCATTCTGATGTAGATTGCATGCCTCCATCCAACAAATACAATCATGAATGCTAATAAAGCACTAATTTTTTTCACATAGGAGCACTCCACCGTTCATGAAAATACATTTCGTTGGTCAAGCTGTTGGTCCCATAACTTTAGTGCAGGACCTACAGACTAAGCACCAATTACATGCATTCCGTAGCCCATTTTGTAGGGGGGTTTATGAACCTAGCATTATCCATTCAGGCAGTTCAACTTGAATGCTTCCGCTTCAGAGGTATTCAAGAGGTAGGTTTACAGGTTTCAACAACTTTACGAATCCGTTCTATAACAACAGGAATTTCATTTTCATCTAATGTGGTAAAACAAAACCTGAACCATCCGGGTTCAATGCAGTGGCAAGCAGACCCCGGAGTCACATTAATCTTAGCTATATTCAGGAGTTTATCCCACAGCTCAAGCTCTCCTTTCTCATTATAAGGGCGAATCAGTCCACTCATATCAACCCAACAATACAAACCTCCACTACTCTTTGTACACTCAATCCCCAATTGTTTCAAACCTTCCACAAACAAATTGTACATTGCCTTTATCCTTCCTCTATTTATTTCCATATAGTCCTTGCAAAATCTTGTATCCGAAAGCATCAAAATTACCAACTGTTGGGTAGGAGTCGAAATTGAAGAAAATCTTGTCAACCTTCTAGAAGCAACCAGAACGTTTTCATTCAAAGAATATATTACTCCAACTCGAAAGCCCGGAAGGGATAAGTCTTTTGACAACCCGTATACTATATGAACCCTGTCCTTGTCAGAATCTTCTGAGTCAAGAATTTCAGCCATGCTTACAAATTCTTCATTTCCATAAGTGGAGGCAGCGAATAACTCATCAGATATTATGTGGATATTTTTCTCTCTAGCAAAGTCTAAGAGACAGTAGAGAGTCTCCCGGGTCATTAGATTCCCAACAGGATTAGAAGGGTTTGAAATCAGAATTCCACGGACTTTTTGTCCTCGTTTTCTTGCTTGATTATACGCCTGATCAAGAGCAGTGACACTTAATGTGAAGTTGTCAGAGCTACGACAATGGACAGGGATTAACTCCACTCCTGTTCGAAATTTCACATCTCTGTCAAACCTGTAGATTGCTTTTCTGGTTATAGGTTACACAGGAAACAAAAGAAGAAAGAAAGAAAGCATCTGCAGATTAAATAATGTGATTAAAAGGACTGCAAACTGAAGGCTCCAAGTAAGGCTGTAACCGACACTAGCAGCGGTTTGAGTGTTCTAATTTGCATCTTTTCTTTTTAAGCAAGCTCGGGATTTACTCAAGCCAAGGAATCTATTTTCGAGCTTGACATGATTTCTTCACCAACGAGCTACAAATGAGCCTATAAATTACATAAATTGTATAAATTTTGGTGATGATCAAGATTATGCAAGACAAGGCGAGCTGGTCTCATTACTAACTGAAGCCTGTAACCATTTTTGAGCCCGAGTCAGCTCCATTTATTAAACAGTCCTAGCTCCTAGAGTACAATTGCAAATGGGATTGTAACATCAAAGGCAGGGAGATTACCCAGGGTAATACGGAGTGGGAATGAGAAAGGCATTTCCGTGGTCTGCCAAGGAAAAGCAGAGTATCTCAATTGCAGGAGTTGCGCCAGATGTTAACACTAACTGTGATGGGTTAAATGACACTGATCTGCCCATGACCTGTGACATAAAAGCTGCCATGGCCTGCAGAATATAGCATATATGATCAGCAAGTTAATTATATGCATGAAAAGATGCGATCAATCAGTATGAAATGTAGGACTGTAGATTCAGGTTTTAAGCACCACAATGAACAAAAATCAAGGTGGAGGATTCTAACCTTGCGCAAAAGATATAAAAATCTAGCGAAAATGCAACCTCTCCCTCCCTCCCGCAACCCGTATCTCTCTACCCATAGTTGTCAAAACGGGATACGTATCGTGTATCAAAAATTTATCTCTATGATACGTATCAGGATACACATATAAATATATAACAATAAATATATAGATTTATAAATATATAAATATATACATACACATATATACCATCAGACTACTATTTAGGGTATCATTTAGCTGTTGCCGTGTATGTACGTGGCAACAGCTGGACAGTTGATGAAGTGGATCTCTGCACATGAAATAATTAAGCTCCATCTGGAGTCTGGACCATCTCTACCCAACTTAAAATCAAACTCCGAACCTCACAAATCACAATCTCTCTCATATTTCCCAAAGAGAAAAACAAAAACAAACAAACCCGAATCCCCAATTGGCCAATTCTTTGTCTGCTCATTATCCCCTCCGTTCTCTACCACCTCAGTTAAAGCTGAAGCTGCTTTTAATGGCAAATTTGGAGAAGCCAGAGACCATTAACAGCGAGAAGAGGTTTGTTCGACGGTGGCTTTGCAGATTCATCAAGGTAAATGTAACTGGTCCTCCAAATTAGACATTGATGTCGATGTTGAAGATGATATTGAATATAGAGGTGGTGTTGTTCTTCAAAGTAGAAAATCGCATGATACGTGGGTTTTGTGATACTCTAATGTATCGCACGATTCGTTAAAGAGTATCGAACGATTAGGGCACTTTATGATACGGTATACCGATATGTATCGAAATAGGCTATTTTCGTATCGTATCATACGATATGTATCGCATATCGTACGATACTAACAACTATGTTTTACCAAAAGCTACAAAAGAGCTGATGCGAAAATTGCTCGCAGCCTATATACCTTTCTCCTTACCAAAAACTGTGTAGGAGCTAGTGCAATAACTACTTCAATGGAACGTCAATTCAATTAAAATGGTGGAGAAGCAACTTTTGATGAAAGGCTTAAAAGGCATATGTTTAACTGTTTCTTTTTCACCTGTTGGGACTTGGGCGTAAATTTAGCATACTCTTCACGACAAGCTTTAGGGTGGAAATGAGCTTCTAAGGCTGACCTGAATTGGCAAAGTTATTTGAATGGCACGTGCCTCGGATAAAATAAGGAGATGGCATATCTCAATGATACTAGATCAAGTACTAAACAGGGAACCAATGATTTTCAGACTGCACAAATCAGTTTTTTATCTGAGAAATTAATATCAACAATTCAAGGACTTCTCTTCCTGAAATTCTTATATTGGTCGCTGTACTTGCATTTTGTAAAACCTGAAGACATTCTTCTTCCAATCTTTGTGCTTATAGTTGTGACTTAAACTTAAAATTAGACAATTGTGAGCCTTGGTGCAAAAGTATGATAGTTACACTGTGCAGTGGGTCTCATAAGTTAGAACACTCAATAGGTCCCCCTTTACATACTGTGCACATAGGCAGATCCTGTAGGTACAAACCTCTTTTACTTGGCCATCATAATTATAAAGGACAAAATAAAGATGAAAAGCATGTGAAAAAAAAATGTTCTAACTGGAGATTACAAACCTCAAGTACCAAAATGGCTGCAATATACTTGAGAAACCTATTTTGTAAAGGTCAAAATCTAAAGGCGACCAATAACTAAAGGGCCTTGATCTTGGGTTTCTGGGAAGATTGTAGAGGCATGGACAGCTTCAGCCCCTATAACTTGAGCAAGCGGGTTGAGGTCGTCAACTCGAGCCTTTTAACATTGCACTCACTAAACAATAGCACCTTGAAATAGACTAAAGTAACAACCCCTCAAATAAAATTTAAAGAAGAAAATCATAAAGGAATCTGAAGCTCTTTTGGTGGCAGCTTTTGCAGATATGCTTAGTGAGATGAGGAGACTATATCAATGATATACAACATCTCAAATCCTTGAAAGTTCCCCATAAATCCCATTTCAGAAAAGGCTTCTTATTTTTTCATTGGGGCCCCATTGATATGGCATTCGAGCAATAGTAAAACTGGCTATTAACAGCTGTCTAACCTCGCACTTAACATCCATTTTCAGAAAGTTTTTTCACGAATAGTAAGCCGAGTGGCATTCAAAATCACTGTATTTGAAAGGAAGTTGAATTACTTCCAAAAAAGGACCCTTCACAAAATGCTCTAAGGCTTAGGCTACTTGATAGCAAATCACTAGAAAAAGGAACTAAAGCTTTTCCAAAAGAAACACGTAAACAAGTCCCTTACGAACACTTCTTGTCAAATTTTGCACATATAACTAGTTTAAAAGCAGCCAATCAAAAATAATAATTGATAGGTAAGTGTGACCCCTTGTTGGTATGGGAATTGGAACCAAGGACCTCAACGTCATTGCCCGAGTGTCCTTGCCATCTCTCCCACTCCTTGGGATCATAAAAATTTCAAACCTATAACAAAAAGAGGTATGATATTACGAGCTCGAGTTTATGGTATTACTACAAGCATTAATGTTAGTGCCTTTAAATCAAATCTACTTAGATTTTTACACCATTAGATCAAATATGCTCATTTTTTGTTAATGCCATGGACATTCCAAATCATCACTGACCACAAGCTCGTAATATCATTTGTCTAACAAAAAATCAATGGAACTGAATTCAATAACAAATAATCAGAAAAAAGTACAGTACATTACCACTTTCAGATCCATCATCCCATCAAACGGCTGGTAAGTAGCAATACCACTGATACTCAAACCAAGCATTCTGTCATTTAAATTCTCCGAAACCCATTTCTCAATCAAATCCAGCGACAACTACAACCAAATTACAATCGAACCAAATTCAAAACAAAATCAAATAAAGTTCATTAAATTAAAAAGCGACACACACACACACAATATGAATAAAATCATACCCTGTTTTCTGACAATCCGAGCTGAATTATACCATCGGGATTATTCAATTTGTCATACGGATCCTCCAAAACCCGGTCCAATCCAATGTAATAGGGAGAATCATTCGATTTCCCAACAGACTGAGCTCTGGCCGAAACGTGGGCCCGGCCAATTGACCCACGCATTAACAGATTAGACCGAGAAGCGGACCTCGGCAAATCCGCCAAGTTCGTAGAAGAAGCGGACGGCGACGTAGGATTGGAAGACGGAGCTGGGGAACGGTGTCGTTTGAGGTAGAATTGAAGGAAGTAAAAAAGCGCACATGGGATAAATGAACCCAAAATTAGGCCGCCCCGGCCTTGAACTATGCCTTGTAAGGGGACAATGAGTCTCATACCAGTAGTGGCTTGTTTCCGGGTCTCCTCTTCGATGTCGGATTTTGGGTGTTTGGGGAGACGGGTTTGGGTCATGTGAGCCGCCAGGGAGGGCAGCTGAAGGGGTTTACCGGTAGGAGGTAGTTGGAGACTGGAACTGTGAGAGAGTGTGTTGGGGGGGTTCGCAGATGTTGCTTGGCTGTGAGGGGAGATTAGATTCTATCGTTGGAATCTTTTTCTCAGGAAATGATTAGAGATGTACAATGTGTGTACCTGACTTGAATTGTTCCTCTCACAGAATCTTACCCTCATTCTCACCACCAGCTCCATCTCCAATCCCCAATCTCCATGTATATAATGGGCCGATGCGTTTGAAATTTCTTAGTGGATCGAGCCTGTTTTCTAGTCGACTATTTACGATTCCATCTGTTTAGCTGGCTGAAGACCCTATAGTAATCAAACAAAGTTGGGCTTTTTATACCTAAAATCCCAGTTGGGCTTTTATCCTAACTTGTCCTATCGGTAAAGGTCATTTTGTGTAATTTACGTTACTAATAACTAGTTTTTGCACCCTTACATTAAATGCACGGCATATATATATTTCAAATAAATTATACAAAAACAAAAAAATAAAGAGAAAAACAAAATTAAAAGAAGAAATTAAGAAGAACTACTTAATTAAAAATATATTATTGTAATACTAACCATTATAGATTTTGAAAAAATTTCTTATATTCAGCATTTGTTACTTTATTTGTTGATTTTTCATCTTCATCTCATATTAGTATCTAGAAGTTGAGGTAACATTCTTAGGTAGAATTTTTTAAGGCTGGGATTTATATAAATGCACTTTCTTTTTCGGAAATGCGCGATCAGACATAATTGAATCGTTTTCATGATTCGTTAAGTCAATAATTGGTGAGAGACTTATGCATGTGGATGACAAAAATCGATAAAGATGATAATTTTTTATATTCCATTTTGTGCGTTTATTATTCAAATATGTCAAATAGAGTGAATATTGGGTGCTACAATGGAACGTGTGTAAATCTTTTAGTCCACAACACTGCTCATCACAAGTTTGCTTATGTTGTCCATATCAGCAAAGTTTGCTAATTTGGTTACTTTTGGTCAATTTGAGTTACCACATCAACATCTCAAACTCATTTCTTTATCAATCAAATGGTGGTGGAAATTTAGCTTTGGATATGAAAAATCACGGTAATACATTTCAATTTATGATTAAGTTTATTTTTTATTTTTATTTTTGGGGAATACTTGATTATGTGATTACACCATATATTCATCATTAATTGTCAAATACAACATTAGAAATACATGTTTTGTAACACAATTAAAGAAGAAAGAAGAACAAAATAACATTAAAAATACAATTTACAGTTTGAAGTATAAATTAAAAGGAAAACCATAATTTATAATATGAGTTTTATATTTAGCTCGATTTCAACAATTAGTGGGACTTTCAAATGATTGTTGGATAGACGGAACCATTATCTTGCAATTGAACTTTGAGAATTCAATCTTATCCAAATCTTTAGCACTGTTGGTATGTTAGATAAGACATGTTTAATGAAATCTATTGATTTTCAGTAAATGTAATTATGAAAATGTCTAAAGATAAGTTGAGTTGTTTGTATTCAAACTTACTGCACTTTGAAAGTTATTTATACACGAGGTTAGAAGCCAAAAGAGAAAAAAATTCAAACGGTTTTAAGAAGTTGGACAGTTAGAGAATTGAGAAGACAATTAATGGAATCTTGAATAAGTTTGTGACTAATCAACTTTACATCAATATATAATTTTTTATTTTTTTATAATTATAAATAATAAATAGTATATTAAATGTAATCTAGATATTTGAGATTTGACTGGGTTAATATTGATCTATTTTTAGTAAGGTGATTTTGACGGAAAACTATATATATATATATATATATAAATTGGATTTCTCATCTTTCTTATGGATGAGATCCTCTTTTCTGCCTTCAAGGATGACTTCGAAGATGTATATGCATCGCTTTCTTCTTATAGTTCTAGCATTCCCCTAGCCCTTGAGTGCACAGCAAAGAGTCTCCCTATGAATGAAGATCCGGAATGAGTATGTCGGAAGCATAGAAAGCATTTCAGAGGAGAGAGAGAAAGAGAAAGGAGAGATCCCTTCTGCGAGCGTTCGTAAGATCATCTTTCAGATATAACTATACTTTCTTAGTTGACTCTTTCACATACCAAAAAAAACGTAAGTAATTTAGTTGGCTACTAAGATGAATCGGTCTATATTGTCCCTTTGTTTGGAACTCCATTTTCTAGCGATGATAGCAGTGAAAGTATGACTTTCTCGATGCGTCTTGATCTCAATGCTTTTTGGCCTTTAGTCTTTCTTTGGGAACTAAAAACAGCGTCTAGGGAAAAACTACCAAAGACAAGATAGATATCGAGTGTTGGAATCAGAAAGATGAGGATGGAATAAAGAGAGTTTTCTAGAAAATGCTGCTATGAATGTTTCTGAGGATGCTTTTCTCTATTCCAGGAAAAGTCTAGAAGTTTCAATTCCCTTTTTGTTACCTACTTGGTTATATGCATGTTCGATTCATTTAGGGTTTCGTAGTATTTCGCCTCAAAAGTGTCTTGTTTATTTTTTTAAAAAAATGTAAGAGATTAAAGCTCTTTAAAATTGTGCTTGGTGGACTGAACTAAATTTAACTTAAATTAAAAAAACCAGTCAATTAAAAAAAACCATAAAAGGCACGACTATGTATTTGAACGTTTACTCATTTTCCCAAATACTCAAATTAAATAATTCATTACAATGTAAAAAGCCTATCTCCTCCCGCTTCCCCATACCATATGATATTAACCTTCGATACTAATCTTTTGCCAAAGTCCATCCTCCCCCTCTCTCTTTCTCTCTCTCTCTCCCTATATATATATATCTTGCTTACACACTCAAACCCTCACTAATAAAAACAGAAAGATCTTTCCATGGAACCCCTGAGGCCTGAACATCAACAACCTCCAATCCACCAGAGCTATAAGATTTCATTTATTTTCTAATATTAATTAAATAAAATTTTCCTAGTATAGAATGATCAACATGTATCTAGAAATGAAAATCGAATTATTTAGAATTTTACAATTTGCTTCTTCACTGTTATTTTTCTAAAAAAGTGTAGATCATTATTTTCTAGAAATATGCAGTTTTAAAATACATAATTTTTTACATCTTATTTTAAAATTCATTGAAAATACGCTTGATAATTTTTTTAAGTACATGAGTATTTTTTTTCCGTTTTGTTTCAAATCCAATGATTACACAACACAAATACAAATCTATTGCAAATACAAAATATATAATATAAGTTTTATACATACCTCGACATCAACAATGATCAACGCCATAGTTATTGTGTTGGTACAAAGGTCATAATATTTCGGTAAAAGAAGTACTGTGAAAATTTCTAAAAAAATTAAATTAGATGTATCTTTCAAAGTCTTAGAGAATACTTTTGAAGGTTCACTAATAAGTATAATTATGGAAACAAAAGTCAAAATGACATAATACAAAAAGTGTTGGGAATCTGGACATAATGCAAAAAGTTTTGATTGATAATAAATTATCAATTTATGTATTTATTTATATAAGACATTAATTGTGAAGTAAATGTTGCTAATTATAATTACTTCATGAAGATCCATTTTTCGAAAGTCAGTTTAGGCATGAAACTGACATAAATATGAGTATTATATACTTCTGTCATTATATATATATATATATATATATATATATATATATATATATATATATATATATATTTATATTTATATTTATATTTATATTTATATTTATATTTATATTTATATTTCAGCAAGGCTTACCTATCACGTCTTTTGTACTTTAAACGATTATTTGTAAATAGGCAAGGTTAATCACACCCCAAGAAACACTCTACACCCCACACACAAAATTTACAAAAATTTCATTGGGTGAAATGACATTATACATCCTTCAACTAAATGCACAACAAGAAATATTTTATACACTTCTTTCTAATTATAATAATGCAATTGTATAAAAGACAAAAAAAAATTATTTTCTACACCCACAGCTTGGTGTGTTCAGCCAAGGCTGATGAATGCACTTGGATGTGTTTGGCTAGTGATGGATGGACACCACCTTGTGTATGCGGCCAAGACAAGATGAACAGACTATGTTTGGTGCAGCCATGGCTAGTCAAACACCACTTATGGTGTTCAACAAACCATGTCTGAATTGCAACCTTAAAGCTTTGAATCTAAATTTAACCTACAACTAGTATTCAAACATGAAATTCATCCAAAAATCATGTATTTCATAATCCTAAAACTTAAAAATATATTGAGGAAGATTAAAGCCATTGTTGAGCTTGAAGTCGTTGTTGTTGAATGAGCTTTGCTAGAAAGAGTTCGAGAATTTGCCTTGGTTCGAATAGGTTACTTGTGTGTGAGCAATATGGGCAATGGCTCTTGCATGGACAATAGGATGAGTGGACGTGTTTGCTTGTTTGCTTAAGGGAGGTTCGGAGGGCTGTAATTGAAATCGGTGGGGGAGTTTGCGATCTCTGATGTTGTTGGAAGGATGTGGGTGGGTTAGTAATTAATTAGTAGGATGGGGGTAGGCTGGGCAAATAAGATGTCGGTGTATTGGGTTTAGATGGAAAAATAATAGGTAGTTAAGGTGGGATGCTGAGAGTTATTTTATTAAGTTGTTAAACTTAGTGGGTGTAGAGAGTAATGAGGCGTATAAAGTGGAGTTAGGGGTGTTTTTAGCCCTTGCCTTGTGAATATTGTCTAACATATTACATTAATATTTATAATAAGTACAAGAAAAAAGAAAATTTTGTTAATTATGTTCAAGATTTCGAGTTTGAAAATTATTTTTTTAAAAAAAATAATAATTCTCTTCTTTTGTGTATAACAAACGGGAAAGGGGTTGTAATTTCGTCATTATTCTAACTGTTATTCAATTTTTAACAAAATTAATTTCAGTACGTAGTCTCCCTTAATGTCAGTAAAATGTTGGGAGATCTTTATTGGTTGTTGGTAATAGAAATTATATATATTTATTATTATTATTTTGCTCTTAATCGGTAGGAAGCCTTTGTTTTCTTTTGAGAGTTAAACAAAACAAAAAACAAGATGATTATCTATGAACAAAAAGGAAAAGAAAGAATGAAATATAAACATAGAAACAATTAGAAGAAGAAGATATATTCTCTAAATGAAAAAAATTGGGAGAAAAAATTTTAAATTCATTACTCCATACATTTTGTTTTATTATATTATAATGTAATAGGAAAAAATATAATAATAAAGAAAATTAAAAAAACTGTTAAGTTTAAAAGGAAATCCAATAAAATAATTCATTTTCAAAATAAATTTATACGTGGGATGTAATTCAATTCTTGTGAAGATATCTGACTACAAAACTATAAACTTATTTTTGTATACTTTTATTGAAAAAATAAAATAAAATTGAAAAATGAAAACATGAGAAAATATAGGGAAGAGGACAGGTAAGGCCCACCAGGGTTGGACCAGTCAATTCACTTACTCCGTATTTGTTTTTAAAAATCTCGTAAATTGAAAGGGGGAGGAGCGTTTGATATCACCTAAAGACAAACAAATACCTTTGTCTGCATCTGTGTCACAATCTCACAGACACAGACAGACACAGACAACAGTCCATCAAACAAGAAAATCCAAACACTAACCCAAAACTACCAAACTCCTTCGAAAGTTGTTCACGTTTTAACTTTGAATACCAAGTACTGCACTTTAATTATTACAAAAACGAGAATCAAATTTTTAAATCAGATAAACGGACAAGCCCAAATAGGGAATTTTTTAAATATATTTGCTTCAAGAATTATTAAATAATTTGATCCATGCATTTTAAAATAACAAGTTTGAATACTCGAGTTATTGCTTTTGCATTTTCACCCTCTAATAATTTACTTAATCAAGATCTTGCAAAATAAATATTTTTTTATTAAATAAAACTCACAAATTAGCTAATAAATGTTATATCACATACTTACTAGTCTAACACAATTACAAGCAAAAGTACAACCAAAACAAATATAAGCAAGGTAGTAATTTTTGAGCATGTTATAGAGAAAAATACATGTCTTCTTGAATGATATTTTTTCAAAAATTTATTGAAGTTCATCATATTGTCCCCAATTTTTAATATGTGTTTTCAGGATGAAAAAGTTTTTGAGTTCAGCATACTAACTAGCAAATGTTCATTTTTTATTCGCAATCTAGCATTTTAATTTTATTTTATTTATCAAGTTTATACTATTTAGGCTTTTATTAGCTAATATCATATAGAATCTCAATTAAATAGATCGGTTTCGATAAAATTAACCAACCATCGATCTTTTCAAGTGTCACTTTCATCAATTTAGAATATGAGTTTTAAAAAAACGATGATTTGGAAATAGATCATATCATAAATTTATCTAACCAAAAGAAAAAAAGTGGTCTAAATGAATGTCGATAGTTTTTCTTTTAGATTTATGTTTTAGTTTTTAATTTTGTAATTAAGTTTAAGTGTTTAACCTTTTTTTTCGAGATGAGGGCTTGAAAAGTCTATACTAGTCATCGGTCATCTATTTAGTTAGATCAATTGGTAGGTCACCTTACTTGTAAATTATTCAGTTAGATCATCAAACTATGATTTTCTCAATAAATAGCCCCATTTTTTAGTTTCCATTAATTTGTGTTGTTAAATGGGTATGAAATACCCATTGTACCCATTCGGTAACTAATTGCTGTGAACAACTATAACAAAATGAATCTTTTTTGTCACCTTACTTTTTCAAAATATTTGTATTGAACAACATTCATTTATTTATAAGAAAAAGGAATGAAAAATTAAACATATGATTTGTATTTGATAATTTTACCACAAATGCTGATAAAACAAGTGTGGATTTAATTTAATAGTTTCCCACGCTACGGTAAACCATAAGAAATTCAATATTTTCTTAATAGTATCTTACGATATAGCAAACCTTAGGAAATTAAATGAGTTTATATTATATAAACTAAAATTCACTCTTTTTATTAATATATTTGGTAAAATTATCAAATACAAATGATGTGTTTCACTTTTTGCTCATTTTTTCCCCAATAAAATGGGTGTTGTTTAGTACAAATATTTTTTAAAAAAGATAGGGTGGCCTATACAAATATTTTGGAAAAGTATGATGATCTGAAAGATCTTTTTGTCATAGCTATTCGCACCAATTAGTTAAATGAATGGGTGAAATGATTATTTCGTACCCACTTAACATTAAAAAATTTGAAAACTTAAAAATGATGCAATTTGCTAATGAAATTATACTTCAGTGGTCTAACTGAATAATTTACGAGTAGAGTGACATATATGAATATTTAGAAAAAGTAGGGTGACCCGAAAGACATTTTTCCCAAAAAAAAAAATTAGTGCAATTTTATAAAGTTACAAACAAGTAAAGCTATAATTTTAAAAAGTTTTATTTGGCAAATGAAATCAATTTTTATTTTTGAGTAATAATAATTAAAAAAAAGTATTACAACTTGATGTTTTAATACTTGATTGGTTGATTTGAAAGTTTAATACATTTTCTGGATACTTGGTTGTAGTTCTTCTTCTTCTTCTTCTTCGTAGTTCTTCGTAGTAGTAGTAGTTCTTCTTCTTCTTCTTCTTCTTCTTCTTCTTCTTCTTCTTCGTACTTATTTTTTTGGATAATAAATATGTTTAATCAATTTTTGTAATCACACACGTTTCATATTCCATTATTGTAAAAATAATATGATTAATATATTTTCTACCATTTTAGATTATATTGGATATTTAATTATCAAAAATTAATATTCTAATTTATTTTAAAATATTATTTTTAAAATATCAATTCAATTATTATGGTAGATAATAAACTGAATATTGGTTTCAATCAAATCAAGAATTAAATTTTCGAATCAATTATAAAGGTAGACAAAATAATTAAATATTATGATACTATTTCATATTATGATTTCACTATTCGATTATTTTACTAAGTGCATCATTTAAATTTCACTTTAAATTTTTTTTCATAACCAATGAGCATATATTTACTCAAAGTTTAGTAGAAAAAACGTCCTTACGATATTTTTTTATTATTATACAAAATAACTTTAGTTATAAGATTAATTAATAAATTCATTACAAAAAGTAAAAATAATAATAGAATAACTATTGTTCATAAATGTTTGAACTAAAAAATAATGTTAAAAGGTGATTAGGAAAGTAATTTGATTAGTCAACTTAAAATAAGCAAGTACTTAAGGGGTAATTTTGTTCAAACATATATTTATTTGATGCAATTATTAAGGATGTAGTGGATAAAGCAAAAATTGTAGTGGAAATAGTCTCTCTTATTAGTAAAACTTTAAAAGTAAATTATATTAAAAAAATGTATTAGTAATTGATCACGCTATTTTGGTGGTGACCTTGTCTTGTCGTCCACGTGTGAGCAAGGATGAGGTGGCGTAGTCTTTCTTGGTTAACTAGTTTAAGAAGTCGGGCGGCCGTAGAAGTAGTAAGATGGTAAGATGGGTAATAAATGTGCGTGATATTGGCTTGATAAGGGGTTGTGATAAGAGAGTAGTGATATCTATTTACTTGCCTTTACAATAAATGTGTGTGATATTCATGTTAATCATTGATCATTATCGTTGATGGTCTTTGTCGAAATAAGTGTGAAATAAGCAAGATGATTGATATGAGAAGAGTTACTAAATATGGTGGGTACCATAGTATAGGTCATATCTATTACTATAATCAAATATATCTACCTATGTTATACTAATGGCTTTTCAAGTAGGGCCCATTATCGTGTTGGGGATCATTTCCTCGGTTTAATCCTTTCAGTAATAAAGTGCATTAATATAAGTGGATTGTAGATATTGAATTAGTGCAAAATAAGTGAGATATATGAGACTAAAAAGAAAAGGATATATATATATTAGTTCATGAACTTCACCTTTCTTCCTATAAAGGTGATTAATATTTTTCATTTCCTATATTGGTCATTGGATTCCACTTTAGCTTATATATTAATCCCTGAAACTGTTATCTCAAACAGAATCGTTAAAAAAAAAAAAAAAAAAAAACTAAATTGCCCTTTACTTGAAGCTGAGTGGGATGCGTAAGGTGGAATAATTCTTTGTTATTTATCTATCTCCCTCTCTCCCGGCCATACTTATTATAGGCCTACTAATCAAACTTGCATCTTTTATTTTATCTTTTAGTAATTATTTTTCATTTAAAATTGTCATTTTCTTTTATCTCCTATGATTTTCTTTATTTTTGTATTTCTTCATCATCGTTGTCCAGCATAACCTCTTTCTCACTGTCATCTACCATTTGGGTTCTTAGAGCATCCCCATTGTTGATAATTTGGTATTCTTAACCAAACTCTTAGTTAAGAATACCATTGATCAACAATGGGAGGTATTCTTCACAAAAATCTTAATCAGGAGAGAGAATGAGAAATTCTTCTGGAAGAATTTCTCACCAAATGAAGAAGTCCAGCCGCATAAGAGAAGGTGTGGTGCACGACTGTTTTTGGTAAGGCGCGTGCACCACACGCGCTGTCCGGGAGCGTGGAGGGGGTGCAGAGGTGGGTCTCAGCTGTCTCCCACTTGATGAAAACGATTTTTTTTAAAAAAATTTAAATTTCCTACCGGTTTTTTTACCGTTTGATTGGAAATCAAAAAAAATTTTAATATCCTAACGGTTTTAGTGGGTGGGGTGGGGTGTGGGGTCTGGCTGAGGGGTGGGGGTGCAACGGCTAGTTTTAAAAAACATTTTTTTATTTTTCTTTTCTTCCTTCTTTCCCATAAATAAACCACCTCAACCTTCTTCATTTTCTCCACAACTTCTTCATTCCATTTTTTATTTCTCCATAATCTCTTCTTAAAAATCACTTTCTCTACATACTTATATTCTAAATGGATCCAAGAGGTACTAATTTTACCAAAATTTATCGAATTCTCCGATATTGAAGCAAATCAAAATTCACAAAACTCTCGTATTCCCAAGAATGTTCAACATTCTCAATTTTCATCTACTCCCTAATACCCGCATAATTTTTCCAACAATCCAAATGTTCCCAATTATTCAAATTTCTACATGTCTCCAAATTTTCCAAATTTTCAGAATTTTCAAGTTCCTCAAACTATTGGGAATTCATCTAGTAACATTTTTTCCTCCGAATTATTGGCAACCAACGTAAAATCAATTTTTCACTCCGCAAGGTACGTCTCGTGCAATTTCTCAACCTTACATATCTTCAAATGATTCACGTCTAACAAGTGTAGATGGGACTTCCTCCGGTAATTTTTTGGCAACGCCATCATCGGTTCCCGAAACGTAAATCAATTTAGAAACAATTTATTTGGACGACGAACCAGAACCGGAACCGACAAAAGATAAGGCTAAACGTGCAAAATGGACCAAGGATGAAAATATTGCGCTTATGGAAGCTGTGCAGACTATTGACCAATGTTCAATAGTTGGTAATAATCAAAAGAGTACGCAATATTGGAAGCGTATAGCTGATTATTACAACGAACATCACCCAAGTAATTCAATGCCGAGAGATAAAGCGAAGTTGACACCACGTTGGTCAACTAGAATTTCTCCATCAGTGAGAAGTTTCAACGAAATCTATTAATAAGCTTCTCAATGTTCATCACAGCGGTTGGAGCGATGATATTCTAATGAAAAATGCAAGGGAGCTATACCATCAAGAAAAAGGTCAGCACTTTGTTTTTTTTAATCATATTTGGGATGTGTTAAAAAATTCTTCTATATCATTTTCTGTGTCACACCAATAAAAAAAAAATTCATTTAAGACTAGTGTGGATGTTGAACATGTAGAAGAAATTTTCTCTCAATTTATGTATTTGTCCGATTGGACAAAAGGCGGCAAAGAGGAAAGCAATAAAAAGTAAAGCTAAAGGAATCGAGGGCAACATCTTCGGATGTAGATGGGTTGCATACGATTTCGGATGTAGATGGGTTGCATACGATTTCTTCTGGGATGGTGTTGTCATTAGATAAATACTCGAAAATAAAAAAACAAGAATTTGAAATGAAAAAAATTAAGAATGAATGGAAAAGTAAAGAAGTTGAAATAAAAAAAATTGATGTGGAAGCTCAAAAAGCTCAATAAGAAATAAAGGAATGCAAAGGCTCGTGAAAAACATTATTTTTCTTACTCAAGATACATCTCACATGAATCCGTCACAATTTGTCATGTATCAGCACAGATGTGAGCAAGTAAAGGTGCAGTTAAGGAAAAAAATGGTATGAATTTTAGTGCTCTTTGTATCAACACGAATAATTTTATGTAACTTTCAATTATAACGTTTTTATGTAATTTTATATTTATGTTATTTTACAAATTCATTCTTCATTATTAATTTTTTTAACGTAACTAGACGTTGTAAACTAGTTGTTATAAACTAGTATATATAGATGAGAAGGTGTTTTATCCTTGTACCAATAGCTACAAACGTTTAACATATAAACCCTTGTCATTGTCCTACATTTTACCACTAAAGATGTCTTCTTCTTTTTCTTCTTCTATCAATAGCTCTAACACAAGCAGTCATACCAAAGAATCCAATAAGTTTGAATCCAACGAAGAATCCAACATGTCTGAATGTGAAAATTTTGTCTTGCAAATGATTGAATTACAACAACAGAAAATTGAAATGGAGAGAGCCAACATCAAGAGGCGTCGCCAAAGGAAAAAGAGGAGCTATATAAATTTAAATCGTGTAGCAGTAAATACTCAACTTGTTAATGACTACTTCTCCTCTCAGCCATTGTATCCTGATGATATATTTCAGTGACGCTTCCGAATGCATATAAATTTATTCATTCAGATAGTTAATGCATTGGAGAATCATTCAAGTTATTTTCGTCAAAGGCCTGATGCATACGGAAAAGTAGGTCTCTCACCACTTCAAAAATGCACAACAGCTATCCGCCAATTGGCTTATGGAGTTCCAGTCGATCATCTCGACGAGTACCTCCGATTAGGAGAAACAACTACTATCAACTGCATGTTCAACTTCTGTCGATATGTTATTGAGTTGTTTGGAGGTCAATGCTTGAGAATGTCAAATGCTAATGATACACAACGTCTGCCTCAAATGCACGAACAAAGACACGGATTTCCAAGTATGTTAGGAAGTCTTGATTGTATGCACTGGGAATGGAAAAATTGTCCAGCCGCTTGGCAAGGTCAATATGCAAGAGGTCATAGGAAGCCAACAATTATACTCGAAGTAGTTGTGTCTGCAGATTTATGGATAGGACATGCATTTTTTTGTCGCGGGTTCTCGTAATGATCTCAATGTGCTATATGAATCACCTTTGTTCAATAACATAGTTGAAAGAAATGCACCGCCGTGCAATTTCGAAGTAAATGACACACAGTATACCAAAGGATACTACTTAACAGATGGAATTTATCCGGGTTGGGCTACTTTTGTGAAAAGTTTTTCATGCTCATCGGATGCTAAGCGAAAGAAATTCAAAGAGATGCAAGATGCTGCAAGAAAAGATGTCGAACGAGCATTTGGAGTGCTCCAATCAAGATGGGCAATTATCAAAGGTCCTAGCAGGTTTTGGTATAGAGATAATTTGAAAGAAATAATGTCCACATGCATTATTCTACACAACATGATTGTGGAAGGTGATCACGTTACGAACTGAGTTGATGATGTCGTTTATGACTCTCCCCAAGTGAACCATGGGTCAACACAAGCATTTCAAAATATATGCAACGAAATTCAGAGGTACGTGATAGAAACACTCATCATGCTTTTTTTTTTTTTTTGGTTGAGCATATATGGCGTCATTACGGTGACAACTAGTGATAGAGTTTAATTATTGACATTTTTATGTAATTCTAATTATTGAATTATTTTGACGTAATTTTTAAGTATTTATGTTTTATGTAATTTTATCATTTTATGTATTATTTTCAATTTTAACGTTTTTATGTAATTTTCTATTTATGTTATTATACGAGTTATGTATAACATGTGTTTTGATAGATAATTTATTAACTAAATTATAAATTATAAAATTTAAAAATCATAATGTAATTATTATTTTTAAATTAATTTATGTCTTAATTTATAAATTAATTATTTATACGAAATATTTAAATATGAAATATATTAAATAACGTGAAATAAATTTATTTGTTGAAAAGTATAAAAATAAGAATGAAGTGTAAAGTTAATGAGGTGACAGTGAGACCCATTTAATAATATGTTAAGAATCGTATACAATGAGAAGATATATTCTTAAGTGGATAAGAAGAGAAAAGTGTGTAGATGGTAGTGGGACCCAGCTAAAAAGTTGTGTAAGAATTTTACACAATGGAGATGCTCTCAGGTTGTCGACAAAATCTGGAATATCCAACACGACAGTCATATCAATGTCTACATCCAAGTTCACCACTGGGATTTCTACGTAGGGGCTTTTGAGCACACTTGTTTCTTCGAAAAGCTCAGTGTTTGGATGCTCATCCTCGACCATTTTAGAGTGAGATGTAGCCTATATAGTTACCGAAAACTAAGACTGCAGTTTAAGAAGAAACCAGACTCAAACTCGTGCTATCTGGACAACAAAGAAAATTGAATCAAGCAGTTAGTTCATTAATATAGAAAAAAATGGTCAATGAAAAAGGAAAGACCCCGTATGCTTATGGTCAATGAAAAAGCAAATCGATTTTGCCCATCATCATTGGAAGAGTCTCTGTTGCTCAGTCTACTAATGAGGAAAAAGGACTGGCGAGAGAGGGTCTCATCCACACTTCTTAGAAAGTCTTTGTTGTTCATACCAAATTGCCCGTAATTTGAAGAAAATAAATGCACACCGACCAATTCCAATGTCGTGTCGACAACAACAATGACCACCACCATCACCGCATGGTTTCTCCCTTACACAATTGCATTTCTCTCTCTACAAAATTCTTCCCTCTTCTCAATATCTCTCATACTAATCTAACCCCAGTGTCTTAATTTCTTCAAACCCATTTGGTAAACCCCCCTCAAATCTGATTTTCGCTTTAAAGATTTGGTCTTTATCACAATTGCGATCAAAGCGATGGGTTTGCAGAGGTGTTTGTTGTACTTAGTGGAGAAGAATGGTTTAGACTTGTTGAAGAGTTGTGATTCAACCAACGATGGCAAACTTCATGGAAAGATTGAATCGTCAATGGTTATTGTTGAGATTGACATCAAGCTCGGTGGCATTGGTTTTGGTGGAGATGGTGGTGGTGGTGAAGGGAAAAAAGAATATGCATCTGGGTGTGGGTGGGGAAAAGAAAGGGAAGAAGGTGGGGGGTTGTGGGGAGAAATTGATAAGAAAAAATAAAATTCAAAATGTGTGTCAATGAGTTGGGGGTGAGAACGATGAGGGGGAGAGATTTTTTTTATTTTCCTTTATATATTTAACTCGAGTAAAGAAGGTTTTTTTAGTCTAGTAAAGTTTTGACTTTTAATTAACTGTTTTTTTTATTTCGCTTTTCATCTCGTTAATAACTTAACCACGTGGATCTTCGTGCTAAGGCAATTTTGTTTATTCAGATATTTTTTAACAATTCTGTTTAAGGGATTAATATGTCAGCTAAAATAAAGTTTATGGGTCAATATAAAAAATGAAAAATATCTTTCACCTTTATTGGAAGAAAGGTAAAGTTGAGGGACCAAAATATATATTAATCCCTTTAAGAAAACATTGTTATTTGTCTCCCCGTTTGGCGTTTGGTATTTGCTTCCCCGTCCCCGAAAAGAGGTTAATGATGGGAGCCTTTTGTGATGAAATCCAAGCCAATAAAAAGGCAACTAATTCAAAACTAATCGTTTACAAGTTCCCCAAAGGAGGGCCCCACATTTTCAAATTTCCGCCTTCTTCCAAACAAAACTCGGCGCTTTATAACGACCCGTCTCTCTCTCTCTCACGGCTACTTCTTACCATTTTCACGTCTCTCAGTCTCAGATTATTTCATATCTAACGAAAATTTCGCCGTTCTCCGATAAAATCTCCTCCTTTCCCCATTCCCCTCACAAAATCAAAATAATCCTAGGGTTTCATTCCCCTAACTAAACACCCTCACCCCCCCCCCCAACAAGTCTCCCCTTGCGAGAGGGAGGAGCGGGATTCTGAATCAATCGCTTTCTCTGTAATCTTATGGTTCTAGTTTTCGAAGACAGCAGGCATTGTTGTTTAATTAGCAAGGAAAAGAAAAATGGACCTAGAAATCGTGGATTTTAATGAAGATAATTTTTGGTCTTCAGAGATTGATTTTGATTATGAATTCGATGCTTGTCGCTTCTTCGATTTTACTCGACCTGAATCTGATGCAGAGGCCCACCAAGCCGAAAGCTGGTTCGGTTCCGCTCGCAGTTATCCGCCTTCTCGTAAGCATTTCATCACTTACACACACATAAATGTATTTACGTGCAGATGCATTTTGGATTTTGGTATCTGTTGTTTCGTTTTATGACTCATGTCATAAAGCTTGGGTTTGTGATGGAGATAGAAGATGATAAATTTATTGTTTGGTTTTGATTTCTGAGTTGGAACTCAGTGGAGTGATTCGTTTTCTAGTTCGATTTTTTTTTTTTTTTTGTTGGGGTGGGGGGAGGAATTTCGAGTAAGATGCTTTCTGTTTTTTGTCTTCTTTGATTCGTGCAGTTAAGAAAATTATTTAGAAATTTATTTGAAAATTGCCTCTCACCTGCCTCTATTTTTTTTTCTTTTTTTATCGGGAGTTTTTAGCCTTTATCGTGAAATTAAATTGGGGAAAGGACTTTTCTGTGAAAGTAGAAAGAAGCAGCTCTCTAAAGGTTGAAGGACGCGATAACATGAACTCTATCAGCAACAATTCAGATGTTGACATTGACCCTGAGGTTTCCTCATCGAAAATGAACACTAAAGGTATGCTTCACTTTAGAACGCACAGCCATAGGCAGCAGCATATACATCAGTTGAATGCTTGGTGTTTGTTGAAGTTATATTTTTTCAAGGTGCTGCTGCTCAAAATGTTTATACTCCACCATATACCAAATATAGTACACTTTTACTCTGTGAAATAATGTTGGTATAAATTTATTTTTCCCAACTAAGCACTTTTCTGCAAGAGTTGGTTCCACAGTCATGTAATTTGAGCCAATGGTGGAGTTATCTTAAAAAAGAAAGCTACTGAAGAACACAGGTTGTCATGGCCTCTCTTGATCTTCCCAGAAAAAGTTGCGCTACAAATGTCACATGTATATCACCATAGCAAGAATCACTGATTTTATGGATTTTGGTGCTGAAATATAGTTACATGCATGTTCTGATTGCTACATGTATTTCAATCTAATGTGTTCCAAAGATATGCATTTTCTAATTTCACTTTATTTTTCTGCTTCAGTGAATGAACAATGGAAATTTCTACGTGCAGATATGAATTTTGTTTAAGACCCAAGAGTGATATTGCTTTTGGAATTTTGTTTTTGTTAACTATCTGTATTCCTTGCCCAATTCAACCCTTTCAGGTCTGAAACAACAAAATCGTATTAAAGGTACTCTAAAAGCTGAATCAAAGTCCATGGTTAAATCAATTAAACCAAGGAGTTCTACGTTACTCAAACCTACTGCAAGTCATTTGGCCAAGCAAATTAAAGCACATGATCTGAATTACAGCCGGCGAGGAAGGTGATTTCTCTTTAAGTTAGTTTTCCAAAGTTCTATGTTCTTTGTAAAATCAAATAATGCTGGCTCTGGCAGGTCCTTTCACTATCTGCTCTATTTTTATTTATTTTTTTCTTCACTTTGCTAACTATCCCTCCTCTGCCAAACTTCCATTCATATTTCTAGGTTGCAAAAGGCATCAAGTAAAATGGATGAAAGAAGTTTGCAGAAGTCTTCTGCACATGAAATTGAAGCCACCAAAAGACAAAAGCTAGAAACTGGTTATTTGCGTAAGGTGCGCTGCTGAATCACTAATCTATATCCTTGGTTCCTCAGATATTTACATATTGTGTTAATGTCTCTTCTAACTGTAGCTTTGGGACCAGATTACAGGTTAGGACTATGTTGAATTTGCTAATATTTCTTAGAACCATGATTATGCTTGATTGCTTGAATACTAAACAGTGCACTGTATATAATGATTTGGTCTGAAGATAATTGGCTCAGCTAATGTGATTGCCGGATGTCATGAACAAATGGTTTCCTTGAAGTGGGGATGAAGACTAATCAAACTTTTTTGTAGCAAATAATTATTTGCCTGTTCTTTTTCTTACCCTGCATTTCCATGCATTAAGCTGAATTGTCTAATGATATGGATTTTTCGGTTCTTCCTTTACATTCGAAGTGTGCATGCATGAGCAGCTTATGTTATTTGTTTATTTTATTTTAACACTCTTATCCGAGACAATTTTCTGAAATGCCTTAATTATTGTAAGCCTCTTGTACTCCCTAAACACTTTCTTGTCAACCAGGTTGCTCATTTGAAGCACCAAAATGCAATGCTACACAAGATGGCTAAAAAGGTAAACAGATAGCCTTGTATTCATTGCATCAGTCCTCTACATTGTTCTTACCTTTAATTCTAGTTATGCTGCTATAGGTATAAGCAAAATCCTTCGTTTTATCAGGTTGGACAACTGGATGCTAACTCAGTTTATTCTAGATCAAAGGTTACTGTTCCTCGAGAGCCTGACCTGGAAACAGCACAAAGAGCTCAAAGGCATAGGTACATTCTTGTCAGAGTATTTGTACACTTTATCCCGTGTTTTATTATGTCATAGGAAACATTCTCTAACTTTTGTTGCACACTTTTTTGTACATATATATAAATTAAGTTTCAGGTCTGAAAATATACCTGACTTGACTCAACATGCAAGACCAAATGCTCACGCCTTTAAAGCACGGCCGTTAAACAGAAAAGTTGGTACTTGCAACACTTCACATACTTTTATAATTCAAACTACGGTTGTAAATCCGAAATTGCAAATAAGTTTTTGTTTATATCATATAATCTTCTAACATGTCTGGGGCTCTCGGCTTGCCAGATTCTTCAAGCTCCTTCGTTGCCTCTACCTAAAAAGAGCATGCCACCAGTACCGGAGTTTCAAGTAAGCAGTCTGCCCTCTTTCATAATATTAGTTCTACTTTTAAAGGAGATTTGTTTTTCGCAAATTTCTTCAATCTCACTCTCCGAGTGTCTCAATACCACAGGTTTTTCACTTGAAAACTACTGAGAGGGCACTGCAACACCAGTCTGCTAATGTAGGCCACGAATTTCCTGTTTCTTTAGTTATTATATTGTTTCTAGATAAATTGTCTAAGATTCCTCAACCGTTCACTAATCAAAATCAGTTACCTTGCTATTATTAATATCCGTGGTTTTGTTATTGCAGGTGCTGAACTCACATAATCGCAATTCTGCTCTACAGAGTGAAGATAAACCTAAAGCTCGGCGTCTTGATAAGGTGGAATAAGCTTTAGTAAACGTATGCATTGTTAAGTATTTTGTATTTGTAGTAAGCCACATAGTTCTTGATGCAGATATTTCCAAGCATGGACGATGAAGCCTTAATGCAGAATAGGCTTCCACAAAATCCGCCAACAGAATTATTCAATAAGGTAAAATTATGTACCGATTCCATGTTTGATTATAGCACCATCTCTTTTATGTATGATAACTTGTTCAGTTATTTGATCATATTTGTCAGCTCTCTCTGAAATCTGATACTGAGGTGAATACGATATCTCAGTCAAAACAGCATCACTCCACTAAGGTAAGTTTCCTTGAATATCTTCACTCATGGAGTCAAAAGCCCTGATATGCAATCGTATTTACGTTCTTTCTAATATGCTAATTCTTAAACATTTGATATTAGGGATCAAAGGAGAATGCACCTAGTTCTTTCCAGCCTGGGTTTTGGGTAAGCTATTTTGGTGCAACCATCAAATTTTATTATAAATCCAACTGCATTTGCTAAATTTTTATCCATAACATGCAGAGGTGTGCCGTGAAGCTGAATCAATGTGGAAATGATAGGAGGATCCCTGAAGTTGGATGCCATCCCAACATTAACAGGTACAGATCACTTGGGAGAGGGGAGGTGTTGTCTAGTCTGCATTTATCTTAATTCCATTTGAGGTGAATGCTTACTTTATGGGATGCTGTATACTATACTTGCATTTAACATCTACATTGATATACAGGAGATTGGGCATTCGGTGAGAAGACAACAGAGGGTTTCTTCTGTGATAGTATCTCGGGGGCGAGTTCTCTGTTTTATACTTAGGTTAAATCATAGAAACTGTAAGCATTTACTGTTGATTGTTGGCCAAACCTCCAAACAATCATAAAGAAGGCTGGCATTGTATAGAAATCACACCTCAATATAATAGAATGGTAGACTTCAAATAATTGGTTTCTACTCGTATCAATGCGTACATTATAGTTGTGGTTTCATCTTTGGGAATTACCAGCTACCTGGTTCTATTCAGCAGAGAGCTTGCACTGCAAGTCTCCCTTGCATACATCTTCTGAAGGCTTTAAGTGATGGCCACAACAATGAAATCTTAAAGTGCTTTTTTTGAGATTGAGTTTTAGGGTGAAGATACAATAAAATGCCGCAACAGCAACTACGTCTACAAATGTCAAAAACTGGTTTAGTGGATATAGCCAAAAAGCGGCCGTGCAACGCACGCAAATTCAAACAGAACCAACCTTACAGCACCTATATTTAGAGCACAAACAACGGTTGAATCAAAACCACCAAAAATCAAACACGACTCATTAAAAACTGATAAAATAATTCATTTAATTTAAAACCAAAATATAGGTGCTGTAAGGTTGGTTCTGTTTGAAAAATAATTCATTTAATTCAAAACCAAAATAACCTTCTAATAGTAGCATAGGATCTAATACTTTTACATACCCCACCATCTTTATCAACATTAATTTAATATCTTCTTTCAATATTGCAGAAATTATTAAATTCGAAATAATTATTTATTAAATATTATAATAATATTTTTTAATTCGAAAAATATTATTTATAATAGTATTAAATTTGAAATAACTACAATAATTCGATTTTTTATAATTTAATAATATTAAATTCGAAATATAATTTATTTATTATAATTGGAGTAATATTTATACGGAGTACTAAAATTCATTGATAATTTAAAAACAACTATAATAATTTGAACATTAAATATAAATACAACGATTCAAAGTGAAAATCCGACAATAGTACAACAACTATCAATTATAATGAAAATTATGGAAGTACAATGACAAATAAATAACCACATTCATATTTAAAAATACAATAATAATAAAAGCGAAGATTATTCAAACACCAATTTACCGATTACCAAAAAGTGTCCAAATATTTTCAATCAAATCATGCAGCAAGCGACGATGTGATGTTTTATCTCGAACGATACCTCTAACATTCAAAATTGTCCGTGCTCTGAAATACGTTCGTTAAAATATCGTCATTCAAAATTACCATCAATAATGTCAATTTAATCGTAGTCGGAAACATTTGGTAAATGTGAGTAAATATCACGCTCATCTTCGACGATCATATTATGAATATGATACAAGTCTTCATAATATTGCACAACGTAGATACCTCTAACATAAGTGATAGGCCCTGTATAATTGCAAATCGTGTCTGCAATACCCCAAATGCTTGCTCAACATCTTTCCTTATTGCCTCTTGGTGTGGAGTGAGCAACTTATGTTTTTTGTTATGCGGGTGTCGAATGGACTTGATGAATGTAGCTCATGGAGGACAAATCATCCGTTAAATAATAACTATTGACCTTCACAGATTCTAGATTTTGTTGAGTCATCTTCTCATTCTATTGCACAGTGGCTAAAAGGTCTGCGTACCGATTAGTGTGGCAATTGTCTTAGAATCAAGGGTGTAATAGAATAGTTTAGTGTTAGTTTATCCAAAGCGCGGACCAGCATGCTTCAACAGAAGCCTTGAAAGCACGTCTCACCAGCAGACTTTAAAGTCTGCTCAGCTCAAAATCGAAGCTCAGCTAAACACGTGGAATTAGGTCATATATTATTTGAACTAGATATTTTTAATATTTAGTCAAATAATATTCAAATTATCTTCATCAGATTTTCCTCCAAAGAAGTCAACCATGTCATTATCTGGCTTCAGACAAACTGATAAACTGTGCCGCCTCATGAATCATGAAAACTAAAAACATTAAAAACTAAAACTGTTTGGGAATGTGCCTTCTACATCTCCGATGTATGTTGCCGCACTCATTCTACAAAGCGTCGAAATGCATTCAATGCATTATAACGTTGGATTCAACCTCTCCACTCCCAGTCCAACGGTCTTGAAGGTCTTCCCTGGTATATATTCAAGTCTAGAAGATCTGATAAAAAATATCTCTTGTGCATTCAATACTCAAGCTTTATCTTTAATACTCAGGCATTCAAGAGATCCAAAGGACAAGAACTAACACTTCACTAAACTCCCTAAAGCTGCAGATTCTCCGTTTTACTTACTTTCAGCTTCTTCTAGTTTGATATTAACTGTTCTTTACTTTAGCACTTGAGAGAGCAATTATTCATTGATTGTTTCTCTCATCATTAAACACTTGGTTGAAAATTATTTTTGTACACGATCCATTAGAGAACTAACTTTCTCACCTAGTGGATAAACAAGTGTACCTTTCAAAATCTAAAGCTAACCACTTTGGTAGTAGGCGTAGTACTTTTCATAGTACGAACCACCTATAAATCCTCGCATCTTGTTTGAACTTTGCTTATCTTGTCTTCCATCACAACTGCTACTGTCATCTCCGTGTAAAGACTGCTGTTGGGTCTGTTTAAGAACAACAGCCTTTGATCTGTTTTATCTTCTCTATTTTCCGATGCCCTAACTCTTCTTAAGAGTTAGCTATTTTCAAAAAAAATAGAACACTTTAAAAAGATTTTAAAGAAATTTTAAAAACACAACTAGGCTATTCAACCCTCCCCCTCTAGCCTAAGATTGAGCCAATTTGGGACCAACAGTAATTCAAGTTATACTGATTACCGTTAACAGTAAAGCATATTCCTAGGGCTACACCATTATAAATATAATTAAATATTGGAGATCGATCAAGGATATTTATATCATTACAAGTACTTGGAGTGCCAAAGAATATATGTTATATCCACAAATCGTAAGACGCGACTGTTTCAAGAACTACGGTTGTCTTTCTATCTTCTCGGGAGTGCTAAACTTACCAAGACACTGGACAATTTTTCCATTCCTAGTGCATGCAATCTATGTTGCCTATCATACCAGGAAAACCGCGTGTCTCCCCAACATGAAGCAAGCGTTACATGCCTTCCTCTGTTGGCTTTCTCAAGTACTAGTCTCCAAAAACACTAACCACACATTCAGCAAAATTATTCGTGCATTAAAGTGTTGTGATTTTTCCAATACGGACATTGTCATCGCATGCATCTGCAGACATTCTGTAAGCAAACATTCTTATAGCAGCAGTGCATTTTTGTATTAGTGATAAACAAGGTTTCATACTTGTTTCAAAGCGTTGTTGAAAATATGGAGTATGAGCACCAAGAGATTCAACTACACGAAGGTAGACATGCCTTCGCATCTGAAATCTAGTGCGAAATTGTGTGTATGTGTAAGTTAAATTCTCCGCAAAATAGTCTGAATACAAGCGTTGATGACATTCAGCACGATTTCTATACGTTTACGCACTCTTCTTTCTACTTGTAATTCGAAATTAGTTCTCTAATGATTTGACGTTTGCGACGTCGACGATTACTGAGGACTAACATATATTTTTCGACACTTCTTTCAATTTCACTCATATCAGAGTCATGTTCACTATCGGTGGTTGAATTCAAACTAGAACTGAAAGACATAATTTTTCTACGATGTGTTATTAGAGATGATTGGTTCAAGAGTGTATTTTAGTGTCGATATTTATAGAACAGGCATGTGAACAATAATACATACAATATACTATTGGAAAATTTCTCAGGATTTGTTCTATATATCCAACCAATACGATCTATTTTTGAACAAAAGACTTAAACATGTGGACAATAATACATACAATCTACTTTGGGAAAATTTCCGGTGATTCATTCTACATATCCAACCAATACATCTACTTTAGAAAGAAAAAAAATCGGGATTCTTTATACATAACGAACAATACAATCTACTTTCGGACAAGAGACTTAAACATGTGGACAATAATAAATACGATCTACTTTTCAAAAAATTCCCAAGATTATTTCTACATATCCAACCAATACAATCTACTGTCAGCCCAAGTCAACACGTTGTCGGCCATTTCTTCTTTATTTTTGAATTTTTCACAAGTAAACAACACCATTTTATGGATTTTTTTGCCAAAGTAAATAATATTACGAGGTAAAACTCGTAATAATTTTATTAGATCTAATGTTAGAACGTTAGCTAAAATTTGTAACATGTAATATCATACATCTTTTACTAAAACAGTCACTTTTGCTTAACTAGTAAGATTCACGTGCGTTGCACGTGGTGTTAATGGTTTTTTAAAGTGATTTGCCAATTTCATAATTTTTATGTTTACTTTTAATTATTGGTTTTTGTGTTTTAATCTTTACAGTTTTTGAGACTTATAAATTGTGTTGTTGTGTGTTTAGGTTTTTCGATATTTTGTTTTTCGGTCGTTTATAATGTAAGCTTTTAGTCATTATATTGTAACTTATCCTACACATTTGTCCTTTTTATTGGTTATTTTTAAATCTTTTTTTAATACCAAACATGAATTCATTCACTTTTATCGGTGTTAGAATTGAAAACAATTCAAACATACTTTCTTAGATAAGCACATTGTTGTTGGAGACTTTACTTATGTCGTTTCTAGAATTTATGACTCTCTTTGGAAAATAATAAATTGTGTTATAGAAATCAAACTCGCAATCTCAAAGTATATACTTACACTCTAAAATACAAAATTCACCCAGAGTATCTATAAAGTCTCACTTTACCACTCAACCTAACTTTTGTGTCATTTTCATATTTCATTGTTTAAGTTTTTATAGTTAGTTTGCCCCTAGACACTACTAAGGTTACCAATATGACGTTAAGGTGCACATGGTATTTCACGTGAAGGGCATTTTGGTTATTTTTAACAATGTTTTTTGTGCTTTTATTACCCAAAAAGAAACTTCATTTTCTTATTCTTCGACAATGCTTTCTCTGCTTCTTCTCCAACAATGACATCTTATTTAAATTTTAAGTGAGATAAAACTCAAAAGTGAATTTTTATATAAATCTTTTATTCGAATTTTTATATAGAAAAATAAATAAAAATAGTGCGGAATCATATCAGATAGAGATAAAACACAAGAAGATGATCGAATTCAGGTGTCAAGGCCGCCATGAATAAGAACCCACAAAAAATTAAAGCTGTCAGAGCTGCCGATGTTAAATGACCAAGCCAAAAACACAATGCATAAGCATACACGATGAATTTCAAAACTCATATTTGAACTTATCAGAGATATATACGACAATGATGAGGCACGCCATGATTTAATCCGCCTTCATCGCCCCTAGCTTAAACACCAACAAATTTCTCCTTGGCACCATTAATATGGTTTATGGTTTGATTGGAGCAAATTTCGATCTTAAACATTATGCGCTACCATTTTTATCACTTCGATTACCACACGTTACATCACAATCACCAAATTTGATATGTAATATGGAAATGCTACAAAATTACGTTGAGGGCCAAAATGGATTTGGAGGATACCTTAGGGGACAATGTGTATTTTGGGCTAATTTTGATGGGGCAAACATATGATTAGCTCCCAAAATTACACACTAAATCTCACATTTGACCCCATCCTACGAAGTGTCTCACTTTCATACCTTATTTTTCTATTTGTCCCACTTTACTCCCTCCCGTCTATGGGTGTTAAAAATAGTAACGTATGGAAAATGATATGTGCATATCACGTGAATATTATTTTGGTCATTTTGCTTAGGGTGGAAAATGAGATTTAGTTATAACTTTATTATATAATTAACCATTTAGTATTTAAAATATGTTTTTAAATAAAAATAATAATAAATAATTGTTTCAATAATTCAAAAATAATTATATGACCAAATTACAATTTCCCCCAAGGTATCCACCAAATTTGTCCCATAATGATATCTGACGTTACATTTTTTTTTTCTATTTTCCACACTTTCCGTGATGCACGTTAGAATATTCACGTTAAATAGCACATGGTCTTCCACGTGGGGTAAAATGACATTTTTATTATCCGCTTTGGGGGTAAATGTATTAAAAGTAAAAACTCTAATCTCACACCCGCTCCTTCCCTCTTCTCCCTGCAAGTGCCCATCTCTCGCTCCACCATAATAGCCGCCATCTCCACCTAAACCCTTCCAACTTTGGTCACGCCTATCACAACTTTGGCGCCGCCTTCTTCGATTCTAGCCAAACTCCATCTCGATCTTCCTCATTCTATCCATACAAAAGTCGCGCCTAAAGTAGAAATCAGAAGGTATATACTATACTTACTAAAAATCCTAGTAAAAACATGCGATTAAAAAAAACACATAACTCTTATCGACGAATTCATCGGAAAAAGAGATGGGCTTGAATGAAGAGAAATGGTAAGGAAAATGTTATCCTTAAAACTAATTATACTACTTTCTTTACAACTATGCTCTGAAGAAGCGCAAAGTTGTTTTGAACAAAGACATTTGTGCCCTTGAACGCTTAGTAGTAAGGAAAATTATAAAATTAGTTGTAAGGCTAGCAATGTTGTTATTTTAATTTGTCTCATAATTAACTTTAGAATTTATTTAATTTATACACCCACCACCATTACCACCACTACCACCTCAAATAACACCATTAGCCTAGAAATCAATTTCTTTTATTTTATCTTATTTCTTTGTTTAATTTCTTACTCCTTTGTTTAATGTCGTATTCCACCTAAATCACCACCTGTCATGCTTAAAATCGCCCCCACCACCACCAAAGATCCCTCGCAAATGCCGCCACAACTATCACCACCACCAAGAAACGTGTCCACCTTACCTTGCTAAAATGGAAAAATAACATATCTTTAGCTTCCGTTAAGTGGAACTACTTTCTTCAAACGACTTTCCTATCGATTCTAACTTAATTTCTTCTCTAACAAAACACACAGATTTGTCAACTAAGTTCTCCATTTTTCTTTATCTTCTTGACATTATAGCATCTTTCCTTAACACGTTTCTCTTAGCTTATTCACATGCAATTACTAAGCACGCTATAGATTTGCTTAATATCTCGATACTCACCAACCAATGTATTATTATAGTTACAATTTTTCATATACCTCTAATAATGTCATACCCAACCTATGATGTCTCACTTTCCTACATGTTTTTTCTATTTGTCCCACTTTGTCCTCTCCCGTCCATGGGCATTAAAAATAGTGATAGAAAATCATGTACATGAAGATTATTTTGGTTATTTTGCTTGTGGCGCAAAGTGGGATTTGTTATAATTTCATCATTTAGTTTGCCATTTAATATTTAAAATATTTTTTAATTACAAAATAATTATTTAAATAATCCAAAATTAGTTAAACTTTGTCTGATATTTAAATTCAAAGTTAAAAAATGCATTACTCCAAAAATGAAATTTAAAATTTATTTTTTAGCCTCACTTTCTTTCGTCAACCCCATCATTCATAGACTCACCACCACCACCACTACCACCTCAAATTTTACCATTAGTCCAAAATTTAATTTTTTGATTTGATTTTATTTCCTTTTCTAATTCCTTACGCCTTCCTTCGAAGTAACCCATTTGGAAAAGCCATCAATGATAGACACATCACCACCACAACCTTAAATTTCACTTTTTACAAACTCAAATTCAATTTTTTGAATTTTTAAAATTTCAAATTGAATCTGAAACCCATATGGATATTTGAAAATTTGATGATTAGGAAATTTCACAACGATGTATTTCATCTAATCCACCACTGTCATCCCTAAAATCACTGTCACCACCGCCCCTAACACCATCATCCCTGCGGTCGTAAGCACCGCCATCACCATCACCAAGAAACGAATTCACCTCACCTTGCTAAAATAGAAACATAGAATCTCTTTAGCTTCTGATTAGTCGGACTTCTTTCTCGAATGTCTCTCATTTCTTACTTCCTATCCACTTTCAGTGTCAAATTACTAAGTAAGGAGATAATCTAATTTAGGATGGAGTTACTTGAAAGGATGTTGATTGGTGACAATTTCTTTCAATTAAAGGAGAGTTGTGGTAGAAGAAAAGAAAGTTGATAGCCAGGGGAGGGGAATAGAAAGATTCTCACACGTAACTACTTCGGGTTCTATGAAGAGGAGCAAGCAAGTTAAGACCAAAAGAGGTTAGAGGTTTGGAACCCAGTTATGGGAATGAGTAAAATATTTTAAACCTAGTTAATTGTGATTACTAACAGTGGTTTGTTTGTAATATTTATAAGTTAGGACCAGTATGATAGTTTTTAAGGTTACTTGTAGTAGTCTGAAAATTCAAAGAAGTAAACTGTAGATTTTTGCTTTCTTTTGTAACAAAACGCACAAATTCATCAATTGGTTCTTCATTTTCTATATCTTATTGACACTATGACACATTTTCTTAACCCACTTCTCTTAGCTTATTTATGTGTAATAGCTAAAGACGCTACATATTTTTGCTTAATATCTAGATACTCACTAACAAATCTATTATTATAGTAACATTTTTTCATTTACTTTTATAATGTCTTTACTAAGTAAAACCATATTATTTAAGAAAGTAAAACCATATTATTTTTTAGTTTCAAATAAAATTTTAGTCTCTCGACTGAGTAAGGATATTTTTGTTATTTTAGACAATATTGGACAACATTTGTAACGATAATGGTAGGAGGGGGAAACTGATAAGAAAGTAAAAATACAAGACGAAATAAATAGAATTCAAAACTGTAGGACCTAACTTTAAAACATGTACAAGTCAAGGGATCAAATTATTATTTGATTATTAATGGAATTAATTAGTCTCTGATAAATTTACTTGTTTGACCTTAATTAATGGTGGATGATTTATTATATTTGAGGCTATTTTTGTCCAAACATTATTTGTTGTCATGGTAAATTTACTTGTTTTGTCCTTAATTAAATGGTGGGTGGTTTATTTGGTGAAGGGTTATTTTTGTCCATCTATTAAATTGTAAGAAACAAGCTTGACTTTTATAGTAAGAGAGATAAT